>JAODAL010084039.1:0-11048 GCA_025379985.1 Phyllomedusa bahiana
ACCGAAAAATCCGATTACCAAAAAAACGTGCGATTTCAACTTTGTCGATAAAAATCGTCAAAAACTAATTATTACATCTAGAAATGTATCCAGACCCTTCTCCAGAATCCTGGTCACTATAACTTGTTATATTATTACATCTAGAAATGCATCCAGACCCCTTTTGAACTCTGGTAGAGAATTTACCATGACAAGATCCTCTGGAAGAGAGTTCCACAGTCTCTATGTGTATATAGAAACCTTCTTTCCTCCAGACGTAGAGGATTCCCCCTTGTTCTAGATACAGTCCTGGGTATAAATAGATCTTGGGAGAGATCTCTTTATTGACCTTTGATATATTTAAACATATTTATTATGCGCCCCCAAAGCCATCTATTCTCTAAATTAAATAACCCTAATCTTGCCAATATTTCTGGGTATTGCAGTCCACCCAGTCCTTTTATTACTTTTGTTGACACATTTGAACTTGTTCAAGCTCTACAATGTCTTTCCTGTGCACTGGTGCCCAAAATTGTACACAATATTCCCTGTGTGGTCTGACCAGTGACTTGTATAATGGGACAATGATGTTGCTCATAGTTCCCTTTCAATACACCTATGGTCCTATTTTCCTTGGCAGCTGCAGCCTGACACTGGTTGCTACAATTAAGTTTACTGTCCAGTAAGATTACCAGGTCCTTCACCATATCATTTTCCCAGCCTTTTTCCGTTTAACAAGTAATCATGGAATGGATTTTTCCTTCCCATGTGCATTCACCATTTCTCTGCCCAGGCCTCCAACTTATCATTATCCTCTATCATGTTGATTACTTTACAAAGCTCAGTATCATCCGTAGATTGATATTCTACTGTGCAATCCATGTGTAAGATCATGAATATATTAAAGAGGATAGGGCCCAATACTGACCCCTTTGGTACCCCAATAGTAACAGGAAATCAGTCTGAGTATATACCATTAATCATCACCCTTTGTCATACACCTAGGCAGGCAACCTTCTGTTTGTTTGCGGCAACGCCCGGTAAGGGTTAAATCCTCTGCTCTGGACCCACGCCCTGGGAGAGGTGCTGCTTTGAAGCTCAGGAGTGACAGCTCTGCAGCCTCTCCCAACAAGGAGTGTGTCGGTCAGGCCAATCAGGGCCCCGGGCGCCGCACCAATCAGCTGCCGGGCGGTTTTCCGGGAAAACCTTTTAAACTGGCTCAGACCTCTCAGGCCTTGCCTGTGAAAAGGTTTCCCTGTTGTTCCCTCTGATATTTGGTAGTGCTTCCTTTTTATTGACCTCGTTTGCCTTGACTTTTTTTTGTCCCCCCCTTTTTTTTATGTAACTTTTTTTTCCCGCTTGTTTGACCCTTAGCTTTTTCCTGTTTTTTTTTCTGTTTTATGTGGTTTCTGGCGTTCTTGACCATTACCGCCCCCCGACCATTTGACCTACTTTTCCCTGATGGCCCTGCCTTACAGTGTAGGGACTGTCTCCATTGGGTCCCCCATCGGGGTGCACGCAAGTAGGTAGGGACAGGGGGGCTGGTGGCAGTGGGCCCACTGTCCTCCCTAGTGACACCCTTTGTTTTCTATCACTGAGGTTACTTCCCATTTGCAAACATTTTCCTCCAGTCAAAGCTTTCTCATTTTTCACCAAACCCTTTTATGGGGCAGCAAAAAAAATGCTTTAAAAAAAATCGGGTTTTTATAAAAACCAATGTAGGTGGGAATGGGCCCCCAAAGGGGATGAAGAAACGGAAAATATTAAACGGATAGAAGAAAAATGACGTATAAATCTTCTAAAAATCAGAAAATTTAAATTGTTGAAATTTGGGACTTTTTAGTGATATGAGAAAGTCATAAGGGCCAAAACATTCATGGGAGGCCAAGCTCCTTATTTTTAATAGCTTTAAAGGAGAAAAGAAATGACCTAGAAAAAAAGAGAATGTAAATAAAAAGGGGAATAGAGGGAAAAAATTTTGTACTGAGATTTTCGACCAGGGGACAAACAAAAAACCACAGATTTGGCATTCACTTTTATGATTCATGTCCAAATTTGGCTGATGATGAAAAGGGGGAACTTCACATTCTCCCACCGTCGTAACATTAAACAACACTATCAAAGTAGATATCAGAAATGAAAAAGTTTCATAACTTTTCTAGCTTCGACGATAATGTTCATGTGTGTTTATTTGTACTTACCAGGGTAAAAGGTGAAAATTTGGGACAAGTATGGGAAACGACCTTTAAGGAACAATTCTGCCTTTAATACAACTTTATTTAATAATTCTCAGGAAACAAAAAGGGGTGGAAATGTTTTTGATGCAACAAGATTAAAGGTTCCAGGTCAGTACTGGGGGGGACCTATTTTTGGGCAGTCACCTGAGGGTCAGGTGTCCCTTTCCAGCAGTGCTAGTCCCTTCTCTTTAGCCCAAACACTTGCACACTACCATCCCTGCTTTTTATGTGGTTGCCTCTGAGAGCTTTTCTGTGATTTTCCCACTTTCAAGCGGCCCTATTTCTCTGCGGGGTAAAAACCCAGCTTGTGCCCCTGCTTCCTCCCGACCCTCGAGGGCATTCTTTCAAAAACCCCCACCATTTCCAGCAAGCTGACTCTCCACCTTTTTTACTAGGGTTTTGGGGAAAAACTTGTGTTTTTCCCTTTTTTTTATATTTCATTTATTTTATTTTTTAATTCAGGGTACCAAGCAATGGGGGTAGAAATTTTTATAGTGGCTTAAATTATTTTAAATCAAGAGCTAGAGGGCCTAGTTAAAAAATAAATGCATGACCTAGGTTGTAAACCCCTAATATTTAATTGATTTTTTTTTCAGGATGCTCATTTAGCTTTATATATTAATCATCTGATAAACCCCCTTTATTTTTTTTTAGGGGGAAACATGTACCAAGATTTGGACACTACACAGGGGCTTTTTTTCAATCTTCCCCACGTTTTTACTTATAATTTTCTTGATCATGCATTGAATTTGGTATAAAAAAAAAATTAATGACGGAGTATATAGCCCCAAAAAATTTTAAAAATTAAAATTTTTATTATATCAACAATTAAAAATAGTACAAAAATGTACAAAAATATAGAAACACACAGAACAGGCCCCAATAAAAAATGCAGGTCAAGGGGGAGAGGTCCAGTATATACAAGATAACAGAGATGTTATTTTATAAAATAATTTGCATTAAGTCCCATTATGTAAACAGCAATATGTTAGGTTAGTGCAGTACAGAAAAAATCTTACCTTAAATCTAACTTAACATAGAGCTTAGTGCATAGTCACAGGTAGAAACCCAAGCACAATAGTCATAATCACTACTGCCCATATAAAAAAATCTCCCAAAGATGAACGTAGCCGGTACGTAAAAGATGACAAACGATAGGGCAAAGGGGATGGAGATATTACCAAAAAGGATCGGCCAACGCCCCCAAACGCTTTTCGCGTGACACTTCCCCTGTACTTTTTTTTATATTTTGATATGAATAAAATTTGAAAATTTTTAAAAATTATTTGGGAAAATCTCTCGTCATTAATTTGTTTTTTATTCTGCAAATATAAAAAGGGTGGTCTATCTAATTATACAAATAAAAAGGGGAAATCGGAGGGTTTTTTGGGTGTATATTGAATTTGGTAAGTAGGGACCAAAAAAGTGTAACAGCAAAAGCTGCCCTTTTCCAGCGATCGCCCTGCGGCACTTTGAAATCGCCTGATATCGGGGGTGGTGGGGGCGGAGCGCATTAAAAACCATACAATTCGACACTTTTATGAAGGGGAAACGGCAAAAAAGGAGCTTTCTGCGGAAACGGTAAATCCTTTAAATGTGGTATCCCTGGGCCAAAATTTGTCTCCTCTTAGAATGCCCCTGATTTATGCCCACTAGCCCAAAGTTCATAAATTCAGGTGCATTCTACACTTTATAATGACACAAAAGTGCTTTAAGCCCCAAAAAAGTCATACTGTCCCCAAAGGGGCAGCATTTAACGGGCTGCACCAATTTTGGGTGTCTTTAGCCTGATGACCCTAGCCATTCAGCGCTTTAAACACCGCCGGCGGAATTTGTATTTTGCACTTTTTGGGGAGGGGGGCGCCCCAAAAAGTAGCATTTCTAGCCCGCGTTAAGCTGGACAGGTAGACACTTTTCAAAGGGGCATACCTGACCAGAAATTTCCCTAGCGCTAGAATGACATGTTTTAGACCCGGGTTATTAATCAGGGCTTTTACCCTATTTTTGCGCATGAATTTTGGCTTTAAATCCCAAAATTTCATAGTGCTGCCCAGTGATAAAATCTGGTGCCTCTGTTAGAAATCTGGGGCATTTTCCAGAGGTATCTGATGGAAGGCATTTGCACCATATTTTTTTGGCAAATTACAAGCCGGGGGCTTTGTCCTTAAAAAATTCCCCCTTTTTTTGTCTGAAAAAGATGCAAAAACCACAGATTTTTAAAATTTTCTAAAAATCTTTGCACTCCACCTCTGCATCGGGAGTCTGAGGTTTCAGATAGTGTTTTTCAAGAATTTTTAGTGTCATATAACGCTTATTGTCAGTGACATTTATCAGTAAAGCGTTTTTATCGGGTACATATTTTTTTTCTAGGGAGAAAGGGCATGGATTGACGACCCTTTGCAAAGGATTATAGATCTGGGGACAGCAGGGGACAAAAACCCCCTAAAGGGAAAAATTACCGTATTCGATGTATTGATGGAATTTCCCTTTATATCATGAAATATTTAAGGAGTTTGCAATGAACATAAAACCTGTGGGTGTTACCCACCCAACGTCTTTCCCCTCTGCTGCCCTTTGTTTTAACATTTTTTAATACCCACTTCTTTAGGGTTATGTAGAACTTGACACTCAGCTCCAGCCCCCATTTTGGCAGCGGGGGGGGGTGGTTCTCAGGTCAGTGACAAAAACCCACATAAATCCTAGGCCATCTGGAAAATAACAAAAACACAGAGCCCTTTTTTACTTGGTCTACCCCTTCTGCCCACCCCACAAAAACAAAATTTCTTATCAGCATTCTAGTTCGGGTTTTCCTGAGGTCAAAACATCTTCTTTCCTTAAGCCTGGGAGTCAGAGCCTTTCCCTAACCAGTTGTCATTACAACGGGACCCGGGGTTACAGTCTTTTGGTGTTTGGAAAAACAACTTAAAAGACCGGGGAAGACCTGGGGGTAGGAAGGGGCCTCCCACCCACCCTGGGGGCCCTTCCAGAAAAGCCCCTGGATTAGCTGTTGAGCAGCTATCTAAAACACTAATGTCATCCCCTAAGTTTTAGTAGCCCAAATGACCTAACCACCACGACTGATTTTTTGTGCTGAAATGTCAACCCCTAAAACACGTCATTTCTTGAACCTTGTAAATGCGAATTGATGAGAAAGAAACTAATGTCCAAGGCAATTTCTACCCCTTTACTTTTTAATGGTGTCACGTAAAATATTGGGGTTAAAATCAAAGGTTTTTTAATCAGCTTTGGGATCAGCCTGAAACCACCCGAGAATCAGCACCCCAATCCGTCTTTGAAGATACCCCTTTAAAGGGTTTGTCCAAAGGAAAAATATAATCCTAAATGTGGCCACAGAGGGGAAAAATTTCAAAAGTTATACCTGTCCCCCCCCAAGCCGCCCGAGCTCCCCGGGACCCATTTCCCCTTTTTTGGGAGTCTCAGTTCCCTTATAGTAAAAACATGGGAAACCTCTCCCGGGGGTCGGACCAAACCCCCGGCCCCCTGAAAATTTTTTTTCTTCATGGACAAATTCCCCTTGCTGACCAGATTAACCCAACCATCATCCTGTGTGTTTGGGCCCAAAAAAAATCCATTTGGAGGGACTGAACCCATCACTTGTTACAAAGGTTTAAACTCTTATTACATAGTTTTCTTTGTTTTTCAGGCTTAAAAAAAGACATACGCCCATCCCGTTCAGCCCATTTGCTAAAGTTTGATAAAGTTTAAAGTTTGATCCCGGGAAGGCAAAACCCCCCATTAGGTAAAGCCCCAAATTTCCTCATTTTAGGGAAAAAAATTCCTTCCTGACTTCAAACTGCAATCAGAATAAACCCCGGATCAACACCCCCCCCCAAAATCCTGGGACTTAACTTTTTATATTAAACTAGAAATGTATTAAACCCCCTTTTTCAGAATCCTGGGCACTATAAATTTTATATTATACGCTCCAGAAATGCTCCAAGCCCTTCTTTAACTTGTTAGTGAATTCACCATGACCAATTTTTTCCCGCAGAGAGTTCCACAGTCTCACCGCTCTAACATAAAGAATCCCTATCTTGTTAGTAGAAACTTCTTTCCCAAAACTAGAGGGTGCCCCATTGTTCTTGATACAGCCCCCGGGATAAATAAATCTTTAGCGAATTCTATATTGGCCCTTAAAAATTTTTTAAAACATATTTTTTATTCCCCCCAAGCCGTTTTTTCTCTAAACTCTAACTTAAACCCTTAAACTTTTTGGGATTGTCCCCCCAGTCCTTTTTATTTTTTTTGTTGCCCACTTTTGTACCCGTTTTAAGCTCTACAAATTCTTTCCTGTGCACGGGCCCAAAAATGTACACAAATATTTCCCGTGTGGTCTAATCGGGGCCTGTTAATGGGAGAATAATGTTCCCCTCATTGGGATCATGCCCCTTTTTTAAAACAAACCCCTATCCATTACCTTGGCTGCTGCTTCCTGACCTGGGCTACGGGTTTAAATTTACTGTTTTTCCCCGGATTCCCAAATTTTTCCATGTCCTTTTACCCCGTGTTTTTTTCCCTTTAACATGAACATGTAATGATTTTTCCTCCCCATGTGCCTAACTTTATTTATCATGCAAACCTATCTGCCCCCTTCTTTGCCCAGGCCTCCAACTATCCAATCCCTTTGTAAAAACACATTATCCCTTATGTGTTTGATTACTTTTCAGAGCTTAGTATCTCTCAAAGACATATTCTCTGTGATCCCGTGTAAGATCTTTTTTTAAAATGTTTTTTAAAAGGTAAACCCCCTACTGAGCCCCGTGGTCCCCCCTAGTAACTGGGATCCATTTTATAGCCCGTTAATTAAACCCCCCTTTGTTTTCTTTCAGTGGCCAGTTGTTACCCACTTTCACACATTTTCCCCATCCAAGCATTCTCATTTTATTCCCAAACCCTTTTATTGGAACGTATCAGTAACATTAACATATTAGTTGAGTACAAAAAACCTATTGGATCTTATTGATGAAGCATTCTAACTACAATTTAATGGTGAATTTTAAAGTGAAATGCACATAGTTACATATACGGTTGAAAAAAGACCTGTCCCCCCAAGTTCAACCCAAGGGTGGGAAAATGTGGGTGAAGGGGGGAGACACGGGGTTTTAAACTAGCCCCCCCCATGGTGAATGCTCTGGAACCCCCAAGGGAAGAAACCCAAACTCTTCAGGGAGGGCCCCATATCTGACCCCAAAGCCGCCCCCGTCAGGGTCCAGAATTTTAAAAAGCTAGTACGCTTCATAATTTTTTTGTTTCAGGTATTTATCAAAACCTTTCTGAAACTCCAACTGTTCCTGCCCTTGGGCCAGCCCTCGGGGGCTTTTCCAAGATTTAAGTTCTTACAGTGAAGAACGCTTTTCTCGCTAGCCGAGATTGAAAACCTTTTTTTCCTACTCAAAGGGGAAAGTCCCCTTTCTTTTTAGGGGGGTTTTTTTGAAAAATTTTTTTTCCCCCTACTTTTTTTAGGGACCATTTAATATTTTTTTAAATTAATCATGCCCCCCCAAGCCATCTTTTTTTCAAAATAAAAATTCAACTCACTAACCTCTCCCATAACTAAGACTCCATTCCCCTTATAAATTTGGTTCTCGCTTTTACTCTCGCTAGCTCCATTGCATCTTTCTATAAACTGGGGGCCCCGAACTGAACAAATACTAAAAAGGTTGCACAATGCCCTTATACACTGTAGAATTCATCCTTTCCCGGGGATCCAGCCCCCTTTTAAAAACACGCCCAAAACTTACTTGTCTTTGAGGCAGCTGATTTACACTGCTTGCTTTTCTGTTCTATGATAAAAGTACGCCAATCTTTCTCAAAAAAAATGATTCTCCCGTTTTTACCCCTCTAGGGCATATGATGCCCGTGATTATTTTTACCAGATCAAAACCTTTCTTTTCCACATTGAACCCCCCTTTGCCAAGTGGATGCCCAAGACTCAGTGGTCCAGGTCGCTTGCAATTTATGAGCATCTTCCATAGAGCCTACCCGCATAGCTTGGGGTCATCTGCAAAAAACGAAACTGTCATTACCCTTCCACTAATCCTAATAAATAATTAAATAAAAGAGGACCCAATACCCTCACAACCGGGGACCCCTCCGGGGACATTTTTGCTCAGTGAAGGGGTCCCAGTTAATCCCCCTCCTTGCCCAAGGTGTCTGCTTTGACACTGATAAGGTTTCTTTTACTTTAGTTTGTTTAGGTTAGTATTAAAGTATAACCTTTGTGTGATGTGGAATTTTCCACCCAAATAATAAGCCCTAGGCAAGTCATGACCTTTTTACAGCTGCAGGGGGGAGCTAACTGCTACATGAAAGTCACCTTAGCTTCACGGGGAAAATCCATTGCTTCTCTACGGTGCCCCTTATTGCAGATATTAAGAGTGTCTGTGACACTTTACCCCCAGATGTTAAACTGTTGGGGAAAAATTCAGGGACTGCTGGTCATTAATTATTAAGGCGCCATAGCACAGAGTGGGGATGACCCCAGCTTGGCTCCCCCTCCACCCCTCCTCCCGTGTTATGTAGAAGAGACAAACCTGACCCCCAAAAAAAGAAAAGGGGGGTGCGTACATGCAGGTTATCGATAAAAAACCTTTTTAGGCAACAAATGACAGAAAACTCAAGTACAAAAACTTTGTTTAGAAATTTAGCACGCTCCCCAAATCCCAGCAGCGCTCTGCTGGTCGTCCTCAACCTCCTGCCGGGGCACTGATGATGCAGGCTCAGAGCAAGTGATAAAAACCCTTTACACTCACCAACTAGAAACCCCTTTTTATGTTATAATATCCATATTTGTGTCTTGTAATTGTATACCTCATGGCTAAATGCGGACTTTTAAATTTACAGCGGCACTGTGGAACTACAATATCAGAATCAAAAAAATGGCCTTCAAAAATTAAGGGGGTTTTTCGCCGCTACAAAATTTTCGCTAACGATGGGGACAGTAAAAATAAGCACGTTTTAAAATGGTTTTTTTACCTAAATCATTTTGTAACAGATATAAGCTAATCTGTATTTCTACACCCAAAAAGCAGCCTGAGATCGGGCCACGCCACCTTTTTTTGTATTGGTGACGCTATTTCATTCAAACCCTTTGGGAAAACCCCTGGAGGACAAGCCCTTTGCTGTGTTGGCTGCCTGCACCTGTGCTACTCCCCCCTGAGCTGCGGGAAAAAAAAGTGAAACTAGGCCCCTTGTGGAAAATGTAAGTAAACTAGGTGCCTCAACCTGTTTGATGGTTGTGTCTGGCCCTTCTGCTATCTCCCAGCCTATTGAAGGATTGGGCAATTACGAGTCTGTAGTGCTAATTCACTCTCTTCCCCCCTTTAAAAACAGGTTTTTACAATTTCTACCATCACTCTTAACACACCCTTCACATCTCTTCCTCCTCCCCGAAAACAAGGGGCGGGGCAGAGTGCATTTCTCACATTTTTTCATCAGTTCAGGATGTATTAAATTTGTTTACAAAAAATCAGGTTTTTCTGGTTAAAAAGACTTGTGAAGGGGGTGACACTTGCAGACTGAAATGATTTTTCAGGGGGTCTGCAGAGCGTGAAACCTCCCCCTTTCCATGCTCTACAAATGATATGTCACAACTCTTCATTGAGGGAAGACATTACTGGGGGGAAAGGACATCCCTGGTTTGAGGCTGTAAGACAGAAAAAAAGCTCAAGTTGCAAATGTTGATAAAAAAACCCCTTAAAAGCATATGTAATGTAGTTTTCTGAGCATGCAGCCACACCGGACAGTCTCATGTACCAAAAGGGGTATACACATTACGGGCACAATATTTAAATAAATTACGGGTGTATTATTTTATAAAAATATAGAGAACCACAGCATTACTGCCCAAATATGGAAAAAAGCGGGGCCTGGGTCAAGGCTCAAAACTTCCCTCATCCCAAGAAGATGAAGAAACGGGGTGTTTTTTTTCCACGTTACAAAACAACATTTTGAAAAGGGTCGTGAGGAAGCCGAAAGGGGCCCTTTCAGCAGTGGAAAAAAACGCACCCCTTTTTCATCTTTTTCCCGGTGAGTGTGGTTTTTTTTCTTCAAAAAAATGGGGTGTTGTTATATTAAAAAAATTTATTTAAAATTTTAAAAAATATTTTTAAAAAATTTTATATAATAATATATATATATATTATATATATATATATATATATATATATATTTTTTTATATTATATAAGTGGAAAAAAAAGGGACATCCCCCTACAATGCTTTGTTTTTAAGGTATTTAAATAGTTTCCTGGGCTTCGTTCCTTTACGTCATTTTGGATTAAGAACAGTCTGTGCACCATTACAGTCCAGAAACCCTTTCCCACCTATGTCAGAGACCCTTTTTAGTTTCCTACCTACTGAGGGCCCTTTAGCTACCTAATGGGGACCTACCCACTACCTGTTTGATCTAAAGGGGGTTACTACCTATGAAACCCAAATTAGACTTTACCACTTTAAGGAAAAGTCTGCCACTTACCGACTTACCTAAAAGGGGCATCTGCCCACTGCCCGCCTAATTTGGGGTTCCTAAATATTTGGGTAGTTACAACGGTGGGACAAATGGGGGCCCGCAATTGGCTGGGGGGGATTTAAAATGTTTTTGGGGTACAATTACTTTATGGGGCACCAGGTGGGGATTAATACCATTGGGGGGCTATAAAGCTGAAACCCTATTCCTTTGGGGTGGGGTTTAGAGGGGGGGAATTGGGAGGGGGTGCTGGGGAAAGTGAGTAATTTTAAAATTTGTGTGGGAAGTTCGCAGGGAATCGTTGCCAGGAGAAGCCTCAGGGGTCTGGGCCAGATGCAAAAAAAG
>JAODAL010084040.1:0-11048 GCA_025379985.1 Phyllomedusa bahiana
CCCAAAGTGTCTGGGAGGCTTGTGGGGTTCTGCACCTCTCTGAACAGTTCTGGGGGGCGGGGGGCTGCTGCACCTCTCTGAACTGTGTCTGGGGGGCTGTGGGGGGCTGCTGCACCTCCGAACATGTCTGGGAGGCTTTTTGGGGCTGCTGCACCTCTAACAGTTTGGGGGGCTGGGGGCTGCTGCACCTCTAAACAGGGGCGGGGGGGGCTGCTGACTTCCTTGACCGTGTCGGGGGGGGCCCCCCGTGGGGGCTGTGGGGCGTGCACCAATGGTGACCAAAAACAGATCAACAACTGACAAATTTTGGGTGGGAAGGCTTTTGAGTCATCGTAAAAAAAAGGCGGCCATTTTGGGTTACTGTTTTGGTTTTTTTTTTGAATGTCAGAAAAAGTTTATTTCAAAATTGTCGGTTGTTCTATTTGGTTTACCTGGTGAAAAAAAACGGGTGAGATGGGGATAGTTTTGGGTTTTTATAGTTGCCTAATAATTCTGCACATAATAGTTACCTCACAAACCAATATCCCCTAAGAAAGCAAAAAAAAAAAACAAAAACCCCCCCCAACTTCCAAAAAAATAAGCTTTGATATTTGGTCTTTTGGTTGATGAGAACAAATTGTTGTTCATAATAAAAAGAATCCTCTCAAATACAACTTTCCAATAATTCTGCCACACGTATATAATGAACAGATATCGCCAGACCTGTGGTACCGCCATGGGTACGCGGGCCACCCCGGAGTACACTAATTTGTTTCCGTGCATTCTTAGTCAATTTAATTTATTCCAACTGGGGATTCGACCTGTTCACGAAAGGGAAAGTTTTTTCCCCCCCTTCATCAAAATTTTTTTTTCAACTAATACTTTTGCCGGGCAATTTTTTTGTAGCCCCAAGTTTGCCCCGTAACAAATTTGGTTATTGTATTTGAATATTACCATCCAAAACCAGGAAGGGAAGATCTCTCCTTAAGGAGAGCACCGACCGCACGGCGTGTAGAGTTTGTTTTGCCTTTTTTGCCCCCTAGCATCTGCAATCACAAGGATTGGAAAGGGGTGAACCCCCCAGCGCCCTCTGTTGGATGTAACAAATTCTCAATTTGCTTTTGACCCACCGAGTCTTGAGAAAGCAAAAAGGATTTTAGCCAAGCCAGTATCTCTCATCTGCAGACAACGCTGTTTCGGCTCATCCAAAACCAAAAATGTAAAACCTCTACTCATTTCTGAGCTCTTGATGGAAAAAGTTATCTTCACTTTCACAGCGGCCATTATCGACTTTGGAGGGAAAATGTGCCCTATGGCCAATTTAAGAGACTAAGGAAGAACTGTACTGAGCATTATAAATTCACAGAGCAGGCAGAATTTTTATCACGTCGCTTCCGGGAAAAACATCGCCCTGTAGATTTGGTTCAAAGTGCATTTCATAAAGCGAAAGCGTTCAGCAAGACTGTTTATCTAAGAATATTTCCAACTCTACCATGCAGAGGACAAATAAGCGCCACAGTGATAAGAACATTTGTCATCCATCATGATACCTCTCACAACTTCATCAGGAATACAATTAAAACCCATTGAAATCTTTCACTTAAAGGGGTTGTACCACAAAGTAATTGATGTGTGGAGCTTTCAAATAATACATTTTTTTTTTTTTTTTACCATTCATCGTTATTAAAATTCTGTAATATTTTTGTTTTGCTCCCTTTACTTTTGTTTTGCTATATTCACACGGCTTATTTTGAGACGCATTTCGCCATGTATTGAGAGCGTACCGCGCTCTAATACGGGCGAAATGCGCCCCAGTCATTACAGTAATCCACAGTTCTCATAGAGAACTATGGATTATGCCTCCTCTCCACGCTCGTACGATATGATCGTAATGTAGGCGCAGGGAGATAATGGACATGACATTTATTCACGGCAGTCACGCGCCGCCAGTAATGACAGTCTAAGGGGCCGGCGGGCTGCCGGCCCCCCCCACATCGCGGGGGCTCGTGCCGATCGGCGCGAGCTCCCAAACACCCGCTGTAATTGCGGGGCGTACTGTATGCCATGCAATTAGCCGTGTGAACATAGCCTTAGTGATCCATAGTGTAGAGCTCATCTCCAGGGGATCCAACCAGTGACGAGAGCGCCTTAAACATTCTCCCTCTCATTATTCTGCATTTGGGGAATAGAAATAGTTTTGGTTCCTAATTGACCTAAAATGGGGAAGGTTTATTCTGATTCATGTCACAGAGAAAAAAACCCGCAGAAAAAGGGGCTTTATATAGAGGGGAGGGAAAAACCGCAGATGGGGCTTTATATAGAGGGGAGGGAGAAACCTGCCAGACGGGGATTTATGTAGAGGGGCGGGGAAAACCTGCAGATGGGGCTTTATAGAGAGGGAGGGAGAAACCTGCAGATGGGGCTTTATATAGAGGGGAGGGAGAATCCTGCAGATGGGGCTTTATATAGAGGGGAGGGAAAATGCTGGTTTCAGCTGTATAAGTGTTTAAGGTTACATCCAAGGACTCACAGGAGACATCTTGTCTGATGAGTAGTTCTCTTCTCTGATGAGTTGTCCTCTTTCCCTTTGTCTTCTCCATCTGTCCCAGACTGCCATGAGGACTTCTTCTGGCCACGACCCTTCACTGTAGCATTTACAAAGCAAACATCTAGGACTCCTCACTTTTCCAGCAGTTCCATACCAATTCCTGTCTTTGTACAAACTCCTCATCTACAGCGCCCCAAATGATTATACTATGATAGCACTGGAGGATGATGGCTTCTTGGTCGCTTCACTTCTGATTTGTCTCAAATCTTTTGCAGGTATTTTCATTGTCTTGCTCCCTGTCAACTATTTAAGCCAACGTCTGTGATGGTTTTATGATTCCCCAATATTATAACGGTGCTGCCTCCCTCTGAGAGACAGATACATCCCATTATCAGGAGATTTACCTGATATTGTGCAGACTAGATATAGGAGTCTCCACCTCCCTCATTACGTCACCTGATCTGCTTCATCCAATAAGTATTCACTCTTACAGTAAAATCTGCATAAAAAGGATATGTTCAAAATACTCACCCGTCATTGTGCAGAAAGTGTACAGAGGGTTAGGGGCGGCTCATTGTGCAGCAGTGTACAGAGGGTGAGGGGCCGCTCATGTGCAGGGACACAGCATGTTTTCTATGGAATGACACGTGGGTGTTTCTGCTATCTGACCCTATGTGGGGTCTCTGGTATGTGGCGGTACTATTTATCCCTATTATCATTGCTGCTTATGCTGCTTTTTCAGGCTCCTGTCATGAGGTGCTGGGGCCCATGGTGTTTGGGTGTGGGGCTCTATGAATTCTAATTAGGGTCTTGCCTCAGGCCCCGCCCCCACCTGTAGGTAACCGCCTCTGATTTGCCAGTAGGCTCCTCCCTCTAAGGTAACATTTCTGTGGTCTGCAGGATCTCCATACGCGGCTGGATCAGCCCCCGCTATGTTTCCCCCCTGGGGGGGGGCCCAGTTCCATTATGGCTTTCCCCGGACCGGGGCGCAGAAGATCGTCTCCTACTGGAGGAACACGTATGATTGGGGCAAACAGGTGGAGATCATCAAAAAGATACCGCCCCCTACAAACCAGCATCGAAGGTGCGTCCTCGGGGCCGGCGACCATCACACATTATATTACACTATAGCATTATATGTATCAGGCAGTAGATTATATAGTATACATTACAGTATTATATGTATCAGACAGTATATTATATGGTATATATTACACCATAGTATTATATGTATCAGACAGTATATTATATAGTATACATTACAGTATTATATGTATCAGACAGTATATTATATAGTATACATTACATTATAGTATTATATGTATCAGACAGTATATTACACTATAGTATTATATGTACCAGACAGTATATTATAGGGTATATATTACACTATAGCGTTATATGCATCAGACAGTATATTATATAGTATATATTACACTATAGCATTATATGTATCAGGCACTATTAATAATACGTATGCATTAGTAGGCAGTATATTTTGTAGTATATATTATGCTATAGTATTATATGAATCAGACAGTATATAATACGCTATAGCACGTTACCTTCCATATTCCATACATTATATAATACTACCTCACTATATTTCATGTTGTATAATTCACCGCACTATATAATGTATATTCCTGTAAATCATATATTCTATTACACACATCAGGCAATACATTGTTATATACAGTATTAACCCCTTCCTGACATTGGACGCACCTGTACATCCTAGTGGGAAGTGACCTCCCCCAAATGGACGTACAGGTAAGTCCTGGACATCGTGCGGGCTCTGAAGCAGGGCCTGCACGATCGCAGCATAGGACCAGCTGCATATTATGTCTTGCTGCGGCGTGATCGCGTGCTCCAATGGCTTCCCTGACCGCATGGGAGCCTAACAAAGGCCTCCGGGCTTCCTGTGACGTCACTATGCCCTGCCATGCCCTGTGGTCATGGCTGGCATAGTGATTGACAGTCGCCGTGGAGAGTAGTACACATGCTTGCCAACCCGTCAAGAAATGCTGCTCTGAAGTCTCTGACTGCGACCGCTGACTCGATGCTCTAAAGCTTCCTGCATATGAGGCTATCAGAGCAATGGGCCCCAGTGCACAGCTGGGAGGAGGGGGCGGGGCATAGTGGGAACAATGAAGCCCCGTCTCTCCTCACAGCAGAGCAGTGTGAAGACACCAGGATGCTGGCAGCAGGACAGGTGAGTACATTACCTGGTCGTGTGTGGGGGAGGCGTTGCTAAGTGTGTATTTAAGACAGGCTGCAGTGGGCAGGAGACTGGCCACAGGGGGTATTAGTTGCTCCCTGCCCACTGTGGCCACTGGAGACAGACCGCAAATGGGCAGAAGACAGGGAGGAGAAGGCAACTTCAGCCCCCCTGTGGTCTGTCTTCTGTCCCCTGCGACTGCCAGAGATAGACCACAGCGGGCAGAAGACAATAAGAAATTCCTGCCTGCTGCAGCCTGTTAAATATACGTAGCCCCCCCCTCAGCCACTGGAACGACCCCAGGGGCAGGGGCACTTTTACCCCCCCTGGCCTGTCTCCTGACCCCTTGACCCCCCAGAGAAACCCCAGGGACAGAGGGAATTTTACCCCCCCCGGGGCCCGTCTCCGAAACCCTGTGACCGCCAGGAAGACCGCAGGGAGCAGAGGGCAATTCACCCCCCGGGGGCCCTGTCCCTGACCCCGTGACCGCCCGAGCAACCGCAGGAGCAGAGGGCAACTTTACCCCCGGCGGCCTTCTCCCCGACCCCGTGACCGCCAGAGAAGACCCCAGGGAGCAGAGGGCAACTTTCACCCCCCGGGGGCCTGTTCCTACCCCTTGGCCGCCAAGGGGCAGACCACAGGGAGCAGAGGGCAACTTTCCCCCGGGGCCGTCTCCCGACCCGTGACTGCCAAAGACAGCCCCAGGGAGCAGGGGGCAAAATTTACCCCCCCCCGGGCCTTCTCTGGGCTGCAGCGGGCAGGAGACAGGCTGCATGGGACAGATTCCCATGGAAAATAGCCTTTCGGCATCCAGGGTGGGGTAAAAGTAAAAAAAAAGTTTTTCCCCAAAATAAATTTAAACACACGTAAATTTAAAAAAAAAAAAAATGGGGCTCTGCCCGGAAGGCCAAAACGGCGGGGGACGGGTTAAAAAGGGCCCCTCGTTTTCTCTGTAGTTTGGAAAAAAAAAAAAATAAGTTTTGGTTTTGGGAAGGGAAAGGAAAAAAGATGGGCCGGGGCGGGAAAGGGGGTAAATCTTCTTGTATTATTATTTTCCCCCCACAAGGTGCAGCTACAGGTGTAAAAATTTTTTTCCCACCCCCAAGGGGAAGCTAAGGCTGTACTTTATATTACCACCACACTTGTCGCTACAGGCTGTAATTATATTACAGTCATGCCAAAAGTTTTAAGAATGATAAAAATTTTAAATTTTTTCCCCCAAGTCTACTGCATAAAGGGTTTTATAATGCAATTTGCATATACTAAAAAAAGGGTTATAAAGAGTGATAAATTTTTAACAGCAAAAAATTGCAAAGTCAATATTTTTGCTTAGAAAATAAATTTTTTCCCCCCAAAACCCCCTTTTCAACTTTCATTGCGGGCCCCTCCCTTTAAAAAAGGCCAGCAAACCCTTTGTTTAAAGTGTTTGCTCCATTAACACGGGTTTGGGTTTTGGGATGAGGACGGGGTTTGGAGATAAATCTTTTCATGATTAAGTAAGAATCCCCCCCACGGGCCCTTTTAAAAGGGAGGTGGTGCTTGGCATCATTGTTTCTCTTCTGTTAACCATGGTTATCTCTTAAAAAAAACAGTGCCCGTCCCTCATTGCATGACAAAAAATGGCCCCAAAAAAAGGGGAAGGGTTAGCGCAGCTAGAAAGTTTTCACCTCAGTCAACAATCTATCGCATCATCAAGGAATTTTAAGGGGAGAGGTTCCCTTGTTTCCAAAAAGGCTCCAGGGGGCCCAAGAAAAAAACCAGCAAGCGGGCCAAAAGGGGGGGGGCCCAGTCCTTAAAAAAGGGGTTTGCTTTTTGGAATGGGGCTGCCAGCGGTGCAGAGCTTTCTCAGGGGAAGGAGCAGGAGGTTTGAGTGCATCTGCACCCCACGTTTGAGGCGGGGGGACTTTATGGACAAGGGGCCCGGGTCCCAAGGAGGGCAGCAAAGAACCACTTCTTTCCAAAAAAAACATAGGGGGGAACTTTATATTTTTGCCAAAGGTTTCAGGGAGGGGGCTGCTGAGGGCTAGTGTAAAGTCATTTTTTCAGAGAATCCCCCTTTCCGAAAAGTTTTGGAAAATCTGGAAAACAGCTTGTTGGGAGAAAACAAGGTGAGCGAACCACCAGTCTTGTCCATGCCAACTGTATAAACAACCCGAAACCATTCATGGTGGGGTTTTCTTCTCAGCCAAGGGAAAACGGCTCTCTAACAGTCTTGCCTTTAAAAAAACATAAACCCTGAATAAAAAATGGGACCCGAATGCCCCCCCAAGAGCAACTTCTCCCAACCTTTCCCAAAACAGTTTGGTATAAAAAATGCCTTTTTCCCGCATGATGGAAACACCCTTTCCTAAAGCAAAAGGGGATAAATAAATTTCCTCAGGGAACAAAAAAATAGAGATTTTTGGGTCTATGGCCTGGAAACTTTTCCCAAAAAACCCCAATTCCATTGGAAAAATTTTGGGCAATCATCAAAAGACGGGTGGACAAACAAAAACCAAAAAATTGTGACAAAATGCAAGCATTGATTGTGCAAAAAATGGACGGCAAACATTTAGGAAATTTGGGGCCCCGAAGTTGATTTAGAGCATTTCCAGGGAGAATTGCAGAGGGGGCCCGAAGAAAAAAGGGCAACCCCTGCAAATATTTTACTTGCTGCATTAACTCCTTCTAACTGTAATAAAAAACTTTTGTTTTAAACATAATATGAAATTGGGACTTGTATTTCCCTATGTGATAAAAACATCTGCCCAAACGCACATAAAAAACCCGAGGGCAAAAAATCAAGTGAAAAAAATTTTTTTTTTGTGTCATTTCAAACTTTTGGCCATGACTGTACACCAAAACCCCGTGTACTAAGGGGGGGTACATTATTTTTAACCCCCACCTGTTTTACTTTCAGGGGTGTACAAATTTTTTACACCCCAAAATTTTGTGTAGTACAGGCTGTAAAATTATATTACACCACCTGTGTGGGAGCTACCCGGTTTTTACAAATTTTAAATTTCAAACCCAACTGTGGGGCAGCTACAGGAAGAATTATATTACAACCCCAAATGTGTGTGCTACAAACAGACAATTTTATTACCCCCAACTGTGTGCAACTAAGGGAAGTACATTATATTTTCACCACACTGTGCAGTAAAAGGCAGTACATTAAATTTTCACCACACCCGTGTGCAGCTACAAACAGTACAATTAAATTAAAACCCCACGTGTGCGCTACAGGCTGTAAAAAATTTTATTAAACCCATCCCCCCCTGGTTTGGGGGGCAGCTACAGGCAGTAAACATTATAAATTTCACCACACTGTGTGCAGCTACAGGGTGTAAAATTATATTACCCCAGGCAGTACATTATATTACACCACACTGTGTGTAGCTACAGGCTGTACATTATATTACACCACACTGTGTGTAGCTACAGGCAGTACATTATATTACACCACACTGTGTGTAGCTACAGGCTGTACATTATATTACACCACACTGTGTGTAGCTACAGGCTGTACATTATATTACACCACACTGTGTGTAGCTACAGGCAGTACATTATATTACACCACACTGTGTGCAGCTACAGGCTGTACATTATATTACCCCACACTGTGTGAAGCTACAGGCAGTACATTATATTACACCACACTGTGTAGCTACAGGCAGTACATTATATTACACCACACTGTGTAACTACAGGCTGTACATTATATTACACCACACTGTGTGTAGCTACAGGCTGTACATTATATTACACCACACTGTGTGCAGCTACAGGCAGTACATTATATTACACCACACTGTGTGCAGCTACAGGCTGTACATTATATTACACCACACTGTGTGTAGCTACAGGCAGTACATTATATTACACCACACTGTGTGTAGCTACAGGCTGTACATTATATTACGTATATTACATTACACCATATTATTATATGGCATATATGCCGCTATCTGTTCTGGAGGCAGCGGAGGGCGCCGTGTGCTTGTCCCCCAGCAGGGTTATTGGTCGGTTTTACAAACCATCTGAGCACCGCTTTCCCATAGACTTTAACAGAAAATCCCCACTACACAGATTTTCTGCCGGACGGTTTTTGACACCGCTGGCCGTCCGAAAAAACTTTTTTTCTGGCAGAACATGAACATGTCGGTGTGAAGGGGGAGGGCTGAAAGCAAACCGCGGACAAAAGCCCTATCATCTACTAGAACTAACAGGCATACAGACTGTGTCACCACTAGCAACCAATCAGAGACCCTAGCAACCAATCAGAGCGCAGCTTACATTTCTTAAACTGCCCTGGAACAATGTAAGCTGCGCTATGGTTGGTCACTATGGTCTCTGGTTGCTAGGGGCTCTGGTTGGCGGCTATGGACTCTGGTTGCTATGGGCTCTGATTTTTGCTAGGACTCGGTTGTTAGGGCTCTGTGGGGTCTAGGGGCTCTGGTTGGTGGCTACTATGGGCTCTGGTTGGTGGCTTTGGATCTGGTTGTATGGGCTCTGGTGGTAGGGCTCTGGTGATGGACTCGGGGGCTATGGACCTGGTTGCTTGGGCTCGGTTGCTAGGGGCCGGGTTTTGGCCGCTTGGGCTCTGGTTGCTAGGGGCCTGTTTGGGGGGTTATGGCTTGATGGCGGCTATGGGCTCTGGTTGGGGGGTAGGGGCCTTGGTTGGGGGCTATGGGCCTGGTTTCGCTAGGGGCTCTGATTGGCGGCTAGGGGCTCGGGTTGGGGGTTTATGGGCTCTGGTTGGCGTATGGGTCTGGTTGCTAGGCTCTGATTGGGGCTAGGACTCGGGTCTTTAGGTTTCGGGTTCATGGACTTGGTCGCTATAGGCTTGGTTGGCGGCTAGGGCTTGGTTGCTATGGACTCTGTCTTTAGGCCGGTTGGCGCTAGGGGTCTGGCGGCTATGGACTCTGGTCGTTATGGGCTCTGGGTGGCGGCTATGGGCTCTGGTTGGTGGCTACTCTGGGCTCTGGTTGCTATGGGCTCTGATGGCGGCTATGGATCTGGCGCTATGGGGCTCTGGTTGGCGGCTAGGGGCTCGGTTGGGGGCTATAACTCTGGGCAAAGGGGAATCCAAATAATAAAAGTTCCTGGACAAAGGGTTGGGGCAGAGGCCCCAAAGGAATAAAAACTATCAAAGAGATAAAAAATTATAAATTACCCATACCGTTTGAGTTAAAACCCCCCTTCCCCGTTTTATAACTTTTAAATTAAAACAACATATACATCCACCCAAACACTAAAAAAACAAAGATAATAATTTCAACGGGCATGAAAATAAACAACACTCAAAAATTTTTTGAAAAACTCATAGTCCTTTGTTTAAGATCATTCAAAAAAGTCAAAATTACATAAAATTTTCAAAAACGTTATTTAGAACTATATAAACTGAAAAAATACAAAAAAACAACCTTTTAAATTAAATTCACAAAGTAAAAATGGGGAAAAAAATCTAAAAGGGTAATAAAATAAAATAGTATCGTTAAAAATAAAAAAACCACTCCCCAAAAAAAAAACTTTTTTCCCCCAAAAATTTCTTAACCCCTGGGTTTTTTTTTTTATTTAAATTTTTTAAACCAATACACTCACGGCTACCAAACTTTATTTTGTTTGGTACTCCTCCCCGGAAAAAATTCAATGGGTGTATAACCAATTTTAAATTCATTGCATTATGAATATCAAAGCGGCTGGGAAGACTGTGGACAGTCTACTATGTTTTACATTGTACGGGGTCCTCTTAAAAGTCTGGGTAATTTTTATTTTAGTCTTCCCAATACTGTATGCCCCTGGCATGTGATCAGGTAAATGACAAAAAACAGAAAAAGAAAGGAGTCTTTTTTATGAAATTCCCCTCCTGTCGATGCTGATTTAAATCTATCACCTTCTTTTATGCTTCACAACATTTAAAATAAAGTGGGCCCCATGCATAAACTCCTGGTTTCTCCTATCTGTATTCTCACCTCTTTTTTAGGTACAAACCCCGCTTTTTATGTTTTTTTTAATTAAGGGGACCCAAATGTTTTTAATGTTTTTGGCTCTCCTGTAAATAAATTTGGGGTGTTCAGAGGGGTTTCTTTTAAAACCCGGTCACGTCTGAGGATATCCAATGGGTTTTTAATGAATTTTGAATTTCTTTATCTGCAACTAGGGTTGATATAAAACTCATTTCAAAAAAGGGCTCTTTTTTTTTTTTATCTTTATTTTTTTTTCGTTTTGATTCAAAAATTGGCTTGTGTTTTTTTGACGCCGCCTTTTTTTTTTCCAGAATCCCCGTAACAATTTTTTGGGGAAACCTTTTTTTTT
>JAODAL010084041.1:0-11048 GCA_025379985.1 Phyllomedusa bahiana
AAATTAAAAGGGCCCTCCAAAAAGAAGTGTAAGCCTCACCAAGCCAAAGCCGGGAGAGCGTCCACTTAGCCCATTGTTTAGGACAACAAATGGGTTTCGTATCTCTTATGTATGACGGTAAGGTCAAAACAAGTGGAGATAAGATCTTATCAATGTAGAGGCTTACATTTTGCGTAAGGCTATTTATACTCGACAAACCACAATGAGGAAAAAATGGCCTTAAAACATAACTTTTAATATAAATAGCTAAAAAAGCATATTGATACAAAACCTCAAATACCATATACAGTATTGGGAGCCAGTGGGTGTGTACGTATCCCTATAAAGCCCTAAAAGGGGACTATTGAGCCTGACCTATGAATACAGGACAGTGCCCTAAATAAGGGCGGTCCGGGGCAGGAGCCGACCCTGCGAACAAACTTACCCTAAGGTATACCCTATTGGTCCAATCCCAAAAATGAAAAATGTTTCAATCCATAAAAAAGGGATCTCATCAGGGGGGAATACAAGAGCACAAAGCCCATAGGGCAAAACAGAAACAGCAAAGTTTAGCAAGTGTACGGGAAAAAAAGCATAGGATACCTCAAGTGGCTGTATTGTATTATACTAAAAACCCGTTAACATCAAAATAGACATGACACAGAATGGGTACATAAGGCGAAGCCACAGAGGTAACCAACAGGCATCTGGAATGTTAAACAAATAGACAGTGTGCTGGATATAAAGGCGCGCGTGATGGCGCCTAAAGTGACGTCACGGACGCTTATAACATATTATACAAACATTTTCTATCTATAAAAATGTCAGCTGTTTTATATAATTTGAATCATTGCTTTCAACTTGCTGTATATCAAGCAGTAATGTCTGCCTTGAATACCGTCTTTACTCGTTGGGCACAGTGCATTACTTGCACTGCGCCCTGTCTTCAGGCTCTGAAGGTCTGTGCTCGCTATGTCCGGATCGCAGTTTCCCTTTTGCGCAATGCGCCGCTGTTGCAGGGGCGCATCTCGCTCCTGGCTGCGCGTCACGGACAAGGTCCGTGACATCACTT
Organism: Phyllomedusa bahiana; assembly: GCA_025379985.1. Lineage (NCBI taxonomy): Eukaryota > Metazoa > Chordata > Amphibia > Anura > Hylidae > Phyllomedusa > Phyllomedusa bahiana. The sequence continues at coordinate 1,052 of JAODAL010084041.1, forward strand.
TAGGCGCCATCCCCGCGGGGCCTTTATATCCAGCCACACCGCGCTCGTTCAGCGTCCCTTCACTCAGCCACTGCTGGGAAAAACCTTTACAGGGTGTGGGACGTCCCCGCTCCACCATGCTTTGCAGGATTTGTTTACACACTACGGTGAGTGCCCGGATAATCATGTGATGTTTTTGTTTCTTTGTTCTTGTGGGTTTATGTTTAATGTCGTTTCTTTTCTTGTGAGACCTGTCTATTTGTTTAACATTCCAGATGCCTGTTGGTTACCTCTGTTGCTTCACCTTATGTACCCATTCTGCGTCATGTATATTTTGAAAGTTAACGGGTTTTGTGAGTATATACAATACGCCCTTGAGGTAACCTATGCTTTTTTCAGTACACTTGCTATAACTTTGCTGTACTGTTTTGCCCTATGTCTTTGTGCTTTTGATTCCCCCCTAGAATCCTTTTTTTGGATTGAACATGTTCAGTTGGGATTGGCCCAAAAGGGTATCCCTTGGGGTAAGTTTGTTCGCAGGGTCGGCTCCTCCAGGACCGGCCCTTATCAGGGGCGTCCTGTTTTCATAGGTCAGGGCTCAATAGCCCCCCCTTTAGGGTTTATAGGGATAGTACACACCCACTGGCTCCCAATACGTATATGGTATTTGGGTTTTGTATCAAATGCTTTTTTAGCTATTTATTTTAAAAAGTTATGTTTTAAGGCCTTTTTTTTCCTCTTGTGGTTTGTTTGGTAGGGGCTTGTGGAGGAATTGCTATCCCCCACTATATTTGTGTGGCTTTTGGTATCGCATTTAACTCGACACAAGGTGGGCACCTCAGGGGATGGAATCCCTTTGGGATCTTAGGTCCCCATAAAAGGTGGAAATTTTTGGGGGATTTTCGAAACCCAAAAAATAAAAATTTTTTTTGGTCAATGAGATCTGAAGATAATGCTTCTTTTAATAAACATTAAAACTCGGCTTTATATTTCTCATTGGATTGGGGGAAGGGAACTGTATCCGAACGTCTTTTAGTCCTTTTGACCATTTACAATACTCATCATTATCCAGGACAACATAATCCCCCCCTTGCCCAAGATTTTATCACAATTGACTTGTCCTGTTCTAAACTTTTAATGCCAAGTACTCATCCTTGAAAGGTTTTTCTATCACCTTTTTTTTTGTACAGAAAAATTTTAATGGCGTCACAGACTCCCCGGGACAAAGGTGTCGATACTCTGATCTCAACGGGAGGCATTTTGGTGCTTTTAAAACGGAGGGCCGTAAAGGGGCCCTTTGAACGATCCCTTTCCCCCCTCCTCCCCCTGTTAGGGGCTATATCAAGAGTCACTAGAATCGACCCCCAGGTCAAACACCCCCGGTTTCTCCCATTTATAGAATTTTCGCCACTTAAATTTTCCGGCAAAAAAAGGTATTTTGCCCCATTCAAACCTGAGAATGTTTTTTGTAAAACGAATCCCCTATTGAGGACAGATACTTCGTTCATGAGGACTCTATGGACAAATTAATAATTTGGTTTGCCTGATGGAGTCATTTCTGTTATTAGTGATTGGCAGAAATATTTTTTCTAAAAAAAAAGCCGGGGGAGTTGGTTGAGTTTGTGTCTGCGGAAAAGACTGAGACAAGAGGGCAAAGATGACCCCCGATCTGATGGCCCCCTCTTTGGGCCCATTGGTGATTGTTTTGTTCTGGTCTCTGCCTTCTTTTTGGTACCCATGTTGTCCATTAAGGACTGGTGTCTTGTACAAAGGGGACCTATTGAGCCTCAAAAACCCCCTTTCTTATTCACTGTTGAAAGGCAGTTTCAGACAGGAGGATAAAAATAAAAACTGGTGTGTTTGAGGAGATAGAGGAATATCCCCGGTTCTCTCTAAATTCCCGTAAGTCACGAACAAATTGTTTGTGCTTTCGTTTTTTTAGAAAGGTGGTGAATTTACAAATTTGTTGTAGACTTTCAAATTTTTGATAGTCAAAACACCCTTTCTTTTAATAGTAACTCACCCTTTTCCCTTTTAAACTTTTGAGTGCCCTTTTACCGTTTTTTCTCCTCGCTTTTAAATAAATTAAAAAACCCAGAGGGGAGGCTGTTGCCTCACTTTCCCATTTCTTCATAATCTGGATTACGAGCCCTGAGAGCTGGGAAAAAAAGGGAACGGAGACCTTTGGGGAAAAAATATTGTTTTTATAGTAATTTTCTAAAGATTTCACCCCCACCAGATTTTAATGTTGTTTTATTTTTAGTATTCTTTTTTTAAAAAGAAAAGTAGGAAAATAGTCTCGTTTGGAGAGGAAAAATTTCACGCCTAAAAAACAACCTTCTACATCAGAAAGCCATTTATCACAGTCCAACAATTGGGCCATGCCCTAGTATATCCTCAATAAAACAAAACCGGGTACGGAAAGGGTGTACAGATCCCAGTTATAAAGAAAATTATTAAACTAAGCAAGCCACTAAACTCCTTTTACTTTTCCGGGGAGAGAGAAACCCCAAGATGACAAACGCCCGGTATTTAACTTTAATCACTCAACCAACAATATTTACCAATACCTTCAGGCAATATACAAAAGATGAAAAATAAATTAAAATATACTTTTATTCAGAATACAGATAAAAAAAAATGTAATCAACACACCCTGGAAAAAACCCTACAGAAACTGTCCCAAGTAGTATGCAGACAACAGAGCACCCGCCCTGAAAAAGGGCGACCCCGTACCCTATCTAAACTAAGCCCTAATATTCCCCTATACCAGCCCTACACACCTATGAAACCCTAAGGGAAAGAAAACCACACCAAAATACGCACTATAAAGGAGTGAAAAGTGCCAGACGTACTAACTACATAAAACAATAACTAACGTGTACTACACAATGACAAAACATCCCCAGATAAATATCCCAATCTTCCGACGCGTGTCCCCCGCTGATAATGCGGGCTCATCAGGGGACACTAACACAAATACGAGCAAGAGTGACAGGGGAAAATAGCCCAAAGAGGGAGACAATGCTCGCCTCCGAATCAATACCGATAAATGAGATAATGCTCACGTCCCGTACGATGCGGTTTAGTCAGGCGTGGGTCCCGATAGTTCACATGGATCCCACGTTGAGGGACAGGATAAGTCAAACAGGGAACCAGATACATGCAGGGCTTAGAATCCCGGGGCCCCTTATCAGGTTGTAGGGGCCCGGAACAAACGTGGTTCCGGGGAACCGGAAGTGACATAGATGAACACTAAAAAATATACGCATGCGCAACAAAATTACCGGCGTCCGTCCATAGAGATTACCGTGCATTTGCGCAGACGCCACTTATGTGAGAAATACAAGCAAAAGGTAGCATGAATAAGAAACATAAGCGCCGAGACTATCTAAGTGCAGGGCACTATTGAGCGCTTAAAAAGCGCAAATGGAGGTGGATAACCATTAACAGATGGACATGACCATCCTAAGGGCGGCTATGAATATCACTGCATGGATAAACTGCGCTGGATAGGAAACGCAATTATGGGGGGATCCCACCCCAACTGCGTACATGATCCCAATGCCAATTGGCATAAAAGACTAAATCAACCCGGTAGATGCCAATTTAAAAACAATTTTGTAAATTCGCAAAAAAAAAAAAAAAAAAGAGGGAGGGGGCCTTAATTTACACAGATATAAGTAACAACTTAATATTAAACACCTAATATACACTAGTATTAGAAAATAAGAGTAAATAATGATGCAAAATAATACTGAGGATCAAATAAATGATACAAAAGACAGGGATTCATTTATCCCCCGAGGTTGGCGTTTTTAATCGAAAAATCCAATTAGATTCTTCTGTAAAATTTTTCTTTGTAGTTGCCCCCCCCGTGGGGAGGGATGAACTAAACCCCAACCTGAAAAGAAAAAGGCTTGGGATTACACATGTTTAAATTCATATTTTTCCTAAGGGGGATCTCCGGTGTTTTTTATACCCCGATATGCTAGGATTTTTGGCTCACCTCCCGAATTTTTTTCCCCCCTCTCAAAGGGGAGGGCAGTGATTTGTAGTTACCCCCCTGTTTACAATTCGCATAATAAAGAGTTGTGCTTCCAATACTGAGTTGGTAACAATTTGAGCAGCACAAATTTACAGGCCACAACGCCAATCTGTACATACCAGTGGCTTGGACCGAAGCCAATTTGAAAGGGAAGAAAAGACATAAGCTATGACCAAAAAGGTCACCAAAATTTTTCCCTCTTTTAATGAATGCCAGGGGGTGGTCAACAAGTTTCTTTTTTAAAAAAGTGGGTCCGTCAAAAAAAGGGGCCAAAATTTCGAAATAATTTTTCTGACCTCTCTGCTGCAAAAATCAAACGTACCCCCCAAAACCAAAAACTGTATTTGAAATTTTTGGGTTTGGGTTTTCTTTTTAGAAAATTTAACAACCCACACAAACCCCGTACCCAAATTAAAATGCTAGTTTCAAACCAATTTTTGGGGGGGGAAGGGGCCCCCCGTTCATTAAATCCTTTCCAACGTTTTGGGTTCATTTTCAAAGAAAGCAAAGAAAAAGCATTTCCCCCGTGCCCGGATATACTCCCCCTTTGGGGTTTTCCCCCCGGCTTAGCAAAGGGGGGTGACTTTTCCCAAAACTGTAGCAGGCTGTTCCCGGCGGGGGGGGTAACGATAAAAATTGCTGTCTCTAAGGTCCCCATTAAAACCCTTACGAATGGGGTTTATATCCGGAATAACCAAAACCAGACAGTTTGTTTTTCTGAGGTGAAACCCTCAGACCAAAAGGGTTTAAACAATTAAATTTGATCAACAAATTTAAAGGGGGGAGTGCCTAAAGCCTGTCCAAAGAATAAAGGCTTTCCCCGATATACCTCCCCCCCAAAAAGGGTTTTTTCCCTTTTAAACCCCGCCCAGATTTTCAAAAAAACAAAAAACCTTTCCCCAAACCAAACCCAGGAGGAAAATTACATACAAAGGAGAAACAGGGGCCCCCCAAAACGCCGCCCCCCTTTTGAGCTTGGTAATAACGGCCTTTAAAAAACAAAAAAAAATTGTGGGTTAATAAAAATTTTCAAATAGACTTACTACAAATTTCCAGGCCCACGAAAAAAATGCTTCTAGTTCCAAAAAATTTAACAGCCTCCAACCCACCTATGGGGATCGAGCTGTAAAGCGCCCCAAAATTAATGCTGAAAACCGGGTTATGAGCGCCCCACATTAAAACCATTTTTTTTTTAGCCCAACAAATTCGTATCCGTATTTTTTATGAGGAAGGCAAAACAAGGGGAGATAAATCTATCAATGTGGGACCCTTACTTTTTGCGAAGGCTATTTATACCCGCCCACTATAGGTCGGCACCTCAGGGGAAAGGAAATCCCTTATGGATCTTGGGTACCCAAAAAAGGGGGTAGCAATTTGTGGGTGTCGGCAACATAAATAAAAATTTTTTTTTGGTCCATGAATCTGAAGATAATGCTTCTTTTAAAAAAGATCCAACTGGGCTTTTATTTAAATCTTTGGGATTTGGGGGAAAGGAATACGTAACCACAAGGGCTTTTGGGGTTACCATTAGCCCAAAATTCTACAATACTCTCTTTAAACCCGGACAACAATATTCCCCCCTTTTTTAAAGATGAAATCCCCAAATTACTTGGACCCTGTTCAAAACAAAAAGTGCCAAAAAAAACCCCCCACCCCTTAAAAGGGCAATCCCCCTTTTTGTTGAACGGGATAGAGTTAAAAGGCTCACAGACTCCCCGGAACAAAGGGTCGATACTCTGATCCTCAACCGGGGCACTTGGGGGTTTTCAAACAAAGGCCGTAAAAGGGACCCTTTGAACTTTTCCCTTTTCCCCCCCTCCAAAAAACCCCTGTTTAGGAGGCGTATACCCCGGAGAGCCACTAGAATCGACACCCAGGCCCAAACACTCCCCGGTTGTCTGCCAAATAAAATTTCCCCAAACACCATTTCCTTGCCGAAAAAAAAAAATGGATATCTTTGACCCATTCAAACGCTGAGAATGAATTACTAGGTACAAACGAGAGTCCCCTATTGAGGACAGATACTTCGCTTACAGGGGGACTCTTTTTGGGAAAAATTTAAAAATTTTGGGTTTTCCTGATGGAGTCATTTTCTGTTATTATTGATTGGCCCAGAAATTATTTTTTCTAAAAAAGAAGAAGCCGAGGAGTTGGTTGAGATTGTGTTTTGGGGTAAAGACTGAGACAAAGGGGGCAAAGATGACCCGATACCTGATGGCCCCCTCGGGGGGGCCCCATTGGTGTTTGTTTTTGTTCTATTCTCCCCTTTTTTTTGGTACCTGTTGCCCCTATTATAGGACTGGGTCCCTTGTACGAAAGGGGGGCCTATTAGAGCCCTCGAAAACCCCTTCTTGTTCACTGTCTGAAAGGTCAGTTTTCAGACCCAGGAGGGTCAAAATCCAAACGGGGTGTGGGTTTTGGGGGAGATTTGAGGAAAAATGCCCTTTCTCTCTGAATTCCGCAAGTCACGAACGAATTTTTTTTGTGCTTTTTGTTCTTTTTTTGAAAGGTGGTGAATTTACAATTTTTTTGAAAAATCTGTTTTTTAAATTTTTTAAGTCAGATTCACCCTTTTTTTTAATAGAAAACTCAGCCGGGTTCCTTTAAAAAATTTTGAGTGACCTAATTTTCCCCCGGGGTTTTTTCCTCGTCAAATTTAAAAAATTTTAAAAAACCGCAGAAGGAGGTTTGCCTCACTTTTTCCCAATTTTTTTCATAACTCGGGTTACAGACCTGAGAGCCCGGAAGAAAAGGGGTCCGGGGACCTTTCAAAAAATATTGTTTTTTATAGTAAATTTTCCCCAAAAATTTCACCCCCCCACCATGAATTTTAAAGTATGGGTTTATATTTAGTATTCAGTTTCCCTTTTAAAAAAAACTGTAGTGGGTAATATTTTCTAAATTGAGAGAAAGGGAAAAAACAACCCCTTTTGAGAACACACCTTTTACATCCCGAAAGCCATTTATCACAGTCCCAAATTGGGGCCCTGCCCTAGTAATATCCTCAATAGTATTTTTGCAAACCGGGGGACAGGAAATGGATTTTAAAAAATCCCATTAAAAAGAAAATTATTTAAACTAAGCAAGCCACTTAAAAATCCTTTTACTTTTCCGGGAGAGAGAAAAACCCCCAAAATGACAAAAGCCCGGGTTTTAACCCTTTTTCACTCCCAACCCCAAAAATATTTACCAATACCCCTTTTAGGCAATAACAAAAAGAATTTAAAATAAATATTAAAAAAATAACTTTTAAATTTAGATATAAAAGATAAAAAAAAAGTGTAATACTAACAAAACCCTGGAAAAAATACCCTACAGCAAACTGTCTAATTTAAAAATGCAGACAAAAGAGCACCCCCTGAAAAAGGGCGACCCCGTAAACCCAAACCCAAACTAAGCCCCAAAATTTTCCCCAAAACCAAACCCCACAAAACCTAGAAAACCATAAACCCTTTAAAGGGGAAAAAAAAACCACACCAAAATACGCACTATAAAGGAGTGAAAAGTGCCAGACTAAATAACTACAAAAAACCCAAAACTAACGTTTTTAAATACACACTGACAAAAAAAAACCCCAATAAATACCCAATCTCCCGACGCGTTTTCCCCCCCCGATAAAGGGCGGGGTCATCCGGGGGCACTAAACAAAATACGAGCAAGAGTGACAGTACACTAGCCAAAGGAGGGAGACAATGCTCGCCTCCGAATCAATACCGACAAATGAGATAATGCTCACGTCCCGTACGATGCGGGTTTGGGTCAGGGGTGGGTCCCGAATTTTCCCTGGATCCCACGTTGAGGGACCCAAAACAAACGGGAAAACCCGATACAAAAACAGGGCTAGAATCCGGCCCTTTTCAGGTTTTAGGGGGGCCCCCGGAACAAACGTTTTTCCCGGGGAAACCCGGGAAATGAAAAAGATTTAACACAAAAAAAATACCCTGCGCAACAAAAATTTTCCGGGGGCCGTCCATAGAGGGTTAACCCTTTCATTTGGCCCGACGGGCCCCTTTTGTGATAAATACAAGCAAAAGGAAAACCCTGAAAAGAAACAAACGCCGAACTATCTAAGTGGGAGGGGACAAATTTAGCGCTTTAAAAAAACGCAAATGGAGGTGGGTAACCCCTTTAACAATTTACATGACCATCCTAAGGGGGGCTATGAAATTTTACTTTCATGGTTTAAACCCGCCCTGGAAAAAGGGAAAAGCAATTATGGGGGGGGGGGGGTTCCCACCCCCCCCAACCCCGGGGTTTCATGATCCCAATGCCAATTGGCATAGAAGACTAAATCTAGACGCCGGTAGATGCCAAAAATAAAGACAACATGAAAAAATGCGCCCAAAAAAAAAAAAAAAAAAGGGGGGGAGGGGCCTTTTTTACACAGATATAAGTAACAACTTAAAAAATTAAAAACCAATATAAAACTAGTATTAGAAAATAAAAGAAATAATGATGCCCAAAAAAAATACTAGGATCAAATTAAAATGATACAAAAGACAGGGATTCATTTTGTCCCCCGGGGTTGGACTGGGTTTTTAAACAAAGATCCAATTAAAATTTTTCTCTGTTAAGTTTTACTTTTGTAGTTGCCCAACCCCCCTGGGGGGGGATAACTAAACCCCAATCACTGAAAAAGAAATTTGGGGTTTTTGGGTTATCACAAAGTTTAGAATTCATATGTTTTTCCCAGAGGGTTTTCTCGACGGTGTTTGATATCCCCCATAGCTTTGGGAGTTTCTGCTCTCACCCCCCTGACAGTCTTTCCCCAAACATACAACCAAACGGGGAGGGGCACTTTATTTTTGGGAATTAACCCCCCTCGTTTTAAAAAATTCGCATAAACAAAGAGTCGAAAAGTCTTCCCAGATACTGGGGTTTGGGAACACATTTAGAACATGCACAAATTTACAGGCCCTACAACTGCCCCAAACTGTACATTTCCATGGTCTTGGGCCGAAGCCAATAGAAAAAGGGGGATAAAGAGACATAATGGCTATGAACCAAAGAGCACCAATATTTTTTCCCTCTTCTAATGTAATCCCAGGGATGGGTAAACAATTTCTTTTAAGAGGGGGTCCTTTTTAAAAAATGGGCCAAAAGTTCGAATAATTTTCTGACCTCTCTGCGCATAATCAAACGTACCCCCTATCCTAACTTATTTTAAATGTTAGGGTTTGGTTCTTTTTAGAGAGTAACGAAGCTCGATCAGCCGATCGGCAAAATTAATGCTTCTGACAAGATTTTTTGGGGGTAGCCCCGTTCAGTAAATCTCTTTCTCAAATTTTTGGCTTCATGTTCAAAGAAAAACAAAGAAGAGCAGTTTTTTCCGTGCCCGGGTATACGCCCCTTTGGTATTCCCCCGCGTAGCAAAGGGGGTGGGGACGTTCCACGTAGCAGGCTGTTCCCTGCTGTTGGGTTTACGATATAATGCTGCTCTAAGGGCCCCTTTATCCCCTTTCAAGGGTGTACAAAAATCGCAATTCTGTATGTTTTTGTTTTTGTTTTTTACAGCGTTCACCGTCGGGTTAATTAACATGACGATTTATAGGGTGGGTCCTACGCACGTGGCGACCAAAAGGGTACTTTTTATTTTTTTTTTTTGATCTTTTTTGGGGGGATTGGGGTTTTTTAAAGGGGGAAAAGGGGGGTGTACGTGTTTTTATTTATTTTTTGTGTTTGTGTTTTACTTTTTTTACATTTTTTTTTTTCTTTTTCCCCCAAATTTTTTTAACACTTTTCCCCCGGGGGAATTGCATGAAATCGAGATCGTTATACAATAAAGATCAGCATACCTTATAGCTGTATGCTGGTCTCCATGACAACGTCTGTCACGCTGCCCACAATGATTGTGGGCATCGTGACGACACCAGAAACCCGGGGCTGTATTCAGCATCCGGGCTGCTTGGAGGAGACAGTACCCGGGGCCAGCGCCGTTACTGCGCCGGGATCGCGGGCAGCAGGAGCCAC
>JAODAL010084042.1:0-11047 GCA_025379985.1 Phyllomedusa bahiana
TGGGGGCCTTTACTTCCTATGGGGGGCCTGTGCCTTACTCTCCTTGGGACACTGTGCCCTTTCTCTCCAGGGGCCTGTACCCCTTCTCTCCTATGGGGAAAATGTGCCTTACTGTCCTATGGGGGCACTGTGACTTACTCTCCTATGGGGGCACTGTGCCTTACTTCCTTGGGGGCCTGTCCTTACCCTTTCCCATGGGGCCGTGCTTACTCTCCTATGGGGGACTGTGCCCTTACTCTCCTTTGGGACATGTACTTACTCCCCTATGGGACCTTCCTTTCTCTCCTTGGGGCACTGGCCTTCCTTCCTAGGGGGGCACTGTCCTTACTCTCCATGGGGCCTGTCCTTATCTCCCATGGGGACAAATGTGCCTTAATGTCCTAGGGGGCATGTGCCTTACTCTCCCCCATGGGACATGTACCCTTCTCTCCTATGGGGGCACGTAAATTACTCTCCTATGGGGCACTGTGCCTTTTCTCTTCTAGGGAGTGTAATTGATATAGCCCCAAATGGGGTATCCGTCCTTTTGGGGGTTCAAATTATCTTAAAAATAACAAAGGTGCACCGAGAAAAAATCACAAAATGCCTCCGCTTGAAAAAGTTTCTGATTTTATTTCCCAAAAAGGTGGCTTTTTTTAAAACCCCTTTTCAAATGTAGATAAAAGGTCAATGACTGGCTGTGAGGTTATGGCACGTCCTTTCTATGGACCACTCCCCACAGTTCGGAATGTCTGAACACAGGGTTAACTTTGACTAGGCGCCATCTTGGATACACGACGAATATATAAACTATACGGGAGCCATTTTGTTTTAACACTTAATAACAACGGTATCATACGCTTTTTCTGCTGTACTATATAAGTATGTGCCATTTTGTTTATAATATGTAAATTGAGTATATCTAACTAATCATTAAAATAAACCAAAGGATAACATATTTAAAAATCTTTGTTTTCCCCTCCAAAACAGGACACTGTGCCCTTTTCTCCATGGGAGCCTGTGCCTTACCCTCCTATGGGGGCCGTGCCTTTCTTCCCATGGGGGGATGTGCCTACCCTCCCATGGGGGAAAGTGCCTTACTCTCCTATGGGGAGCACTGTGCCTTACTCTCCAGGGGGGGCGCTGTGCCTTACTCTCCTATGGGGGCACTGTGCCTTACTCTCCCCAAGGGGGCCTTGCCAAATCTCCCCATGGGAGCACGTGCCTTATCTCCTATGGAGCACTGTGCCTTACTCTCCTTGGGCACTTGCCTTACCTTTCCCCATGGGAGCATGTGCCTTACTTCCATGGGGCACTGGCCCACCTCCTATGGGGGCACTGTGCCTTTTCTCTCCATGGGCACGTGCCCTTTCTTCTTGGGAGCACTTTCCCTTTCTCCCCTAGGGGCCGTGCCTTACTCTCCCATGGGGAAGACGTGGGCCCTTTCTCTCCTTGGGGGGCACTGTGCCTTTCCCATGGGGGGCCTGTGTTACCCTCCTATGGGGGCACTGTGCCTTCCCCTATGGGGGGACGTGCCTTTACCCCTATGGGGGGAGACTGGCCTTCTTCCCTTGGGGCAAGTGCCTTCCTCCTAGGGGCACTGGGGCCTTTCTCTCCCATGGGGCACTGTCCTTTCCTTCCTTGGGGCACTGTGCCTTACTCTCCATGGAGCACTGTTCCTTACCTCTTTGGGGGCACTGTGCCTTACTGTCCTAGGGGGGCACTGTGCCTTACTCTCCTTGGGGGGACTGTGCCCATCCTCCAGGCACTGTGCCTTACTCCCTATGGGCACTGTGCCTTTCCTCCTATGGGGACACTGTGCCCTTAAAATCTCCTGTGGGAGACTGTGCCCTTTCTCTCCTCTAGGGGCACTGTGCCCTTTTCTCCTATGGGAACTGTGCCTTACTTCCTAGGGAGCCGTGCCTTATCTCCTATGGGGCACTGTCCTTACCCTTTTCCCATGGAGCACTGTGTTACTCTCCCATGGGGACACCTGTGCCTTACTCTTATGAGCACTTGCCTTACTCTCCCTTGGGCACTGTCCTTACCCTCCATGGGGCATGTGCCTTACTCTCCAAAAGGGGGGCACGTGCCTTTCCCTCCTTGGGAGACTTGCCTTACTCTCCTATGGGCGCACTGTGCCTTACTCTCCTATGGGGGCACTGTGCCTTACTCTCCTATGGGAGCACTGTGCCTTACTCTCCTATGGGGGCACTGTGCCTTACTCTCCTATGGGAGCACTGTGCCTTACTCTCCTATGGGAGCACTGTGCCTTACTCTCCTATGGGGGCACTGTGCCTTACTCTCCTATGGGGGCACTGTGCCTTACTCTCCTATGGGGGCACTGTGCCTTACTCTCCTATGGCACTGTCCCTTTCTTCCCATGGACAGTGCCTTACTCTTCTTTGGGGGCCTGTCCTTTCTCTCCTATGGGGAGCACTGTGCCTTACCCTCCTATGGGAGCACTGTGCCTTACTCTCCTATGGGAGCACTGTGCCTTACTCTCCTATGGGGGCACTGTGCCTTACTCTCCTATGGGAGCACTGTGCCTTACTCTCCAGGGGGGGCGCTGTGCCTTACTCTCCTATGGGAGCACTGTGCCTTACTCTCCTATGGGAGCACTGTGCCTTACTCTCCTATGGGAGCACTGTGCCTTACTCTCCTATGGGGGCACTGTGCCTTACTCTCCTATGGGGACACTGTGCCTTACCCTCCGGTGGGGGCACTGTGCCGTACTTTCCTATGGGAGCATGTGCCTTACTTCCTATGGGGGCACTGTCCTTTTCCCCTATGGGGGCCGTGCCTTTCTTCCTATGGGGCCTGTCCTTACTCTCTTGGGGGGCACTGTGCCTTACTCTCCTATGGGCAATTGCCTTACTCTCCATGGGGGGGGCCCGTGCCTTACCCTTCCCATGGGGGGCACGTGCCTTACTCTCCAAAGGGGGGCACGTGCCTTTTCTTCCCTTTGGGAGCACTGTGCCTTACTCTCCTATGGGAGCACTGTGCCTTACTCTCCTATGGGGGCACTGTGCCTTACTCTCCTATGGGGGCACTGTGCCTTACTCTCCTATGGGAGCACTGTGCCTTACTCTCCTAAGGGACCGGTTTCCTTTCCCCCCTAGGGAGAAATGTGCCTTACTCTCCTATGGAGAGCACTGTGCCTTATCTCCTTGGGGGCACTGGCCTTACTCTCCAGGGGGCACTGGCCTTACTTCCATGGGGCACGTGCCTACTCCCATGGGGGCACTGTCCTTACCTCCCATGGGGGCACTGTGCCTTACCTCCATGGGCACTGTGCCCCTTTCTCTCCTATGGGGACACTGTGCCTTACTCTCCTATGGGGACACTGTGCCTTACTCTCCTTTGGGAGCACTGTGCCTTACTTCCCGGGGCAGTGCCTACCTCCCATGGGACACTGTCCTTTCTCCCCCTATGGGGGCACGTCCCACTCCCCTGGGGGGACGTGCTTACCTCCTATGGGGGGCACTGTGCCTTACTCTCCCATGGGGGGCACTGTGCCTTACTCTCCTATGGGGCCTGGGTTACTCCCCTTTTGGGGGCACTGGCCTTACTCTCCTTGGGGCACTGTGCCTTACCCCTATGGGAGCACTGGCCTTACCTCCTTGGGGGCACTGTGCCTTATCTCCTTGGGGGCACGTGCCTTACCCCCTATGGGGCACTGTGCCTTACTCTCCATGGGGGCCTGGCCTTACTCTCCTATGGGGGCACTGTGCCTTACTTTATGGGGGGGACGTGCCTTACCTTTTCCCATGGGGGGACTGTGCCTACTTTCCTATGGGCACTGGCCTTATCTCCTATGGGGGAAATGGCCTTTCTGCCTTGGGGGGCCGTGCCCTTTCCTTTTCCCATTGGGGGCACTGTCCCTTAAACCCCCTATGGGGGCACTGTGCCTTACCCCCTTTGGGGGGCATGGCCTTACTTCCTATGGGGCCGGTTTTCCTCCCATGGGGACACTGTACCTTACTCTCCTATGGGGACACTGTACCTTACTCTCCAATGGGAGCAATGTGCCTTACTCTCCTATGGGGGGCACTGTGCCTTACTCTCCTATGGGGGCACTGTGCCCTTTTCTTCCCTTTGGGGGGGCACTTGCCTTAAAAATCCTATGGGGGCACTGTGCCTTAAATCTTATGGGGGCCCCTGTGCCCTTTCCCTCCCCTTTTGGGGGCACTGTGCCTTTCTCTCCTATGGGGGCAAATGTGCCTTACTCTCCTTTTTGGGGAAACCCTTTTTGCCTTTTCTCCCAGGGGGGGGGCCTGTCACCCCCCCTTTTTTTTCCTATGGGGCAACGGCCACCCCTTTAAATTTCCTATTTGGGGGGATGTGCCTTTTCCTTCCTTGGGGTGTGTAAGGGAATTTTGGGGGATTTCCCTTTTCTCCCATTTGGGGGGGGGGGTGTGCCTTACTCACCTTTTGGGACACTGTGGCCCTTTCTTTCCCAATTTGGGGGCACTGTGCCCTTAAACCCCCCCTATGGGGGCACTGTGCCCTTTCTCTCCTATGGGGGCACTGTTTCCTTACCCCCCCCATGGGAGAAATTGTGCCTTAAAAATCCTAGGGGGGGCTGTTCCCCTTTCTCTCCTATGGGACACTGTGCCCCTTTCTCTCCTAGGGGGGACCCGGGGCCTAAATCTCCCATGGGGGGGGTGTGCCGACTTCCCAAAGGGGGGCACTGTGTTTACTCCCCCTATGGGAGCAAATTTCCTTACTCTCCTAGGGGAGCATGTGCCTTAACCCCCCTATGGGAGCAACTGTGCCTTACTCTCCCATGGGGGCACTGTTGCCCTTTCTCTCCCTTGGGGGGGGGGTGTTTCCTTAAATCCCCTATGGGGGCACTGTGCCTTACCCTTTCCCATGGGAGCAATGGCCCCTTTCTCTCCCATTGGGGGCACGGGCCTTAACCCCCCCAAAGGGAGCAAATGTGCCTTACTCTCCAAAGGGGGGGACTGTGCCTTACTCTCCCATTTGGGGAAATGGTTTCCCCCACTCTCCTATGGGGGCCCCGTGGGGCCTTTTTTTTCCTTTGCCCCTTCCCCCCAGGGGGGTTTGTTATTCCAAAATTTTTCTTATTGGGGGGCCTTTTATCCAAAACCGGCCTTCTCCTCCTTTTCTTCCCCCGGGTTATTGGGGTCAAATTTTACTTTAGGGGTTCTCTCCCCAAAAAAACTTCCCCGGACCTTTTTAAATGGCCCATTTCCCCCCCCCCCGCTTTGCCTTTAAGGCTGGGGGGGGGGTCAGAAAGACCTTGCCCGTTAGCAGAGCCCCCTCATTGGTGAGACCCCCGCTGTAGCAGAGACCGCGCTCTAGAAGATACCTCGTTCTAGAAGAGACCTCACTGTAGCAAGCCTGCTCTAGGAGAACCTCGCTGAAAAAAATTTAAAAAACCTTCCCAAAAACCCCCAGAAAAGAGGGGGGAAAAAACCCCCTGTAAAAGGCCCCAAAAAGGGAAGACGCCTCGCTCTAGAACAGTGATTTTCAACCTTTTTTTGGGGCCGGGCCCTTTTTACACTTAAAAAAACCCCCGGGACCCACCAAAAACCAAAAGGGACAAAATGACACTAAAAATACATATTAAATAAATTTTTTAATATCGATTCTAGCCAGAGATCCCCCCTTAGCCAATGTCCCCCCTTGTAGCCCGTGTCCCCCAACCTTCCCCCCCGTAGCCAGTGGTTTTTCCCTTACCCCCCTTGAGCCAGTGTGCCCCCCTTGGCCAGTGATGCCCCCCCTTTACATGGGCCCCCCGGTACCATGTGCCCCCTTGACCATGTGCCCCCTTGTGGGCCCTGATGCCCCCCTTGTAGCCATGTGCCCCCCCTTTTAGCCAGTGACCCCCCCTTGAGCCATGTCCCCCCTTGACCAGTGAGCCCCCCTTTACCTGTGCCCCCCTTGAGCCAGTGTGCCCCCTTGTACTATTTTTAATGGGCCCCCCTTGTAGCCATGTGCCCCCCTTGTAAACCAGTGTGCCCCCCTTTTTAGCCAGTGTGCCCCTTTTAGCCAGGTGCCCCCTTGGCCAGGATGCCCCCCTTGTACCAGGTGCCCCCTTTTAGCCAGTGGCCCCCCTTGTAGCCAGTGTCCCCCCCTTTTACCATGTCCCCCTTGAAACCAGTGTGCCCCCCTTGTAGCCAGGATGCCCCCATTTTACCAGTGTGCCCCCTTGTAGCCAGTTGCCCCTTGACCAGTGTGCCCCCTTGTACCCCGTGTGCCCCCTTGTAAGCCTGTGCCCCCTTTTAGCCAGTGGCCCCCCTTGGGCCAGTGGCCCTCATTGTACCCGTGTGCCCCCTTTTGCCAGTGCCCCCCTTTTAGCCAGGGGAAGTGGCCCCCTTTAGCCAGGTGCCCCCCCTGTACCAGTGTCCCCCTTGTAGCCTTTGCCCCCCTTTTACCAGTGGCCCCCTTGTACCAGTGTGCCCTCCCTTGTAGCCAGGGTTCCCCTTTTTACCCTGTCCCCCCTTTTAGCCATGTGCCCCTTGACCAGTGTGCCCCCTTGAGCCAGGCCCCCTTTTAGCCAGTGTGCCCCCCTTTTACCATGTGCCCCCCAGGAGCCCCGGTCCCCCTTGTACCAGTGGCCCCCTTGTACCAGTGTGCCCCCTTTTACCAGATCCCCCCCTTTTAATTTCCCCCTTGTACCAGGTGCCCCCTTTACCAGTGTGCCCCCCCCTTTTACCATTGGGCCCCCTTGTAGCCGGCCCCCCCCGACCATGTGCCCCCCTTTTAGCCAGGATGCCCCCTTGAGCCATGTGCCCCCTTTTAGCCAGGGCCCCTTTTAGCCATGTGCCCCCCCTTTTAGCCAGTTGCCCCCCTTGTAGCCAGGATGCCCCCAAATTTTTTTACCAGTGTGCCCCCCTTGTAGCCAGGGTGCCCCCATTGTAGCCAGGTGCCCCTCTTGTACCAGGATCCCCTCTTGTGCCAGGTGCCCCCCTTGTACCAGGATGCCCCATTTTACCCGTGGGGTGGGCCCCCCTTTTGCCAGTGTGCCCCTCTTGAGCCCGGATGCCCCTTGTAGCCCGTGTCCCCCTTGTGCCAAGGGTCCCCATTGTAGCCAGTGTGCCCCTCTTTTAGCCAGGGTTTGGGCCCCCCTTTTTAGCCATGTGCCCCCTTGTAGCCAGGTGCCCCCTTGTACCAGGTGCCCCCGACCTTTTCCCTCTTGTGCCAGTGTGAGGTGCCCCCTTTGTAAACCAGGGGCCCCCCTTGTAGCCTGGCCCCTCTTTAGCCAAAGGGTGCCCCCCTTGTAGCCAGGGTGCCCCCCCCTTTTACCAGGTGCCCCCTTGTAGCCAGTGTGCCCCCCCTTTTACCCAGGGATGCCCCCTTGTAGCCAGTGTGCCCCCCTTGAGCCAAAGGCCCCCTTGTAGCCAGGATGGCCCCCCTTGTGCCAGGTTTCCCCCCTTGAGCCCGTGTGCCCCCCCCTTGAGCCAGGTCCCCCCTTTACCAGGTGCCCCCCGTTTAGCCAGTGTGCCCCCCATTGTAGCCAGTGGCCCCCTGTAAGTAATTATAAAAAACAAAGATTTTCTCACCGGGCCGCGCGTCCCGGTCCGGGGGTGCTCAGCGTGGGGGCTGCGAGTGGTGTAAGCAGCGTGACGTCATCACGCTGCTTTTCACGCACCGCTCCCAGGGGCCATCGGGGGCAGAGCGGCGCCGAGGAGCAGCGTCCAGGGGCGCGGTGAGGGCTGTGCGCCCCCTGTTTACGCAATACAGGGGGGGAGTCAGGCGGAACGATCCCCCCGCCCCCCCGCAGCTGCTGGCTCTGCCGGGTGTTAAAAACAGCCCGCGAGTCAGGGGCCTCCTCCGGGGGGGCACGTGGGGGGGGGCGGCGCCCCCCCCGGGTGAGCGGAGCCTCGGCCCCCGGGGCCCCCCAGCCCTGCCCGCCCCAAGGAAAGGGGCCTGAACAAAACACAGGGGGCACCATAGTTTGGGGACTTTCCCCCCCCCACGGTTGAAAATCACTGCCAGAAAGACCTCGCTGTAAAAGAACCTCACTCTAGATTGACCTCGCTTAAAAAAGGACCCGCTGTAAAAGGACCTCACTCTAAAATACCCTTGCCTAGGGGAACCTCCGTACGAGACCCGCTGTAAAAGAACCTACTCTGAAAAACCCGCTGTAAAAGACCCGCGTAAAAGAGACCTCACTCTAGAAGAGACCTCGCTGTAGAAGAGACCTCGCTGTAAAAGAGACCTCACTCTAGAAGATACCTTGCTCTAGGAGAGACCTCCCCATGCAGAGACCCGCGTAGAAGCGCCCGCTGAAAAAAACCTCACCTAGAAGAAAACCGCTCTGTACAGGAAAACCTCGCTGTAAAAGAGACCTCGCTGTAGAAGAGACCTCGCTGTAGAAGAGACCTCACTCTAGAAGAGACCTCACTCTAAAGAGACCCCGTGAAAGAGACCTTACTCAGAAGGACACATCTAGAAAGACCTCGCGTGCAGAGACTTCGCCTAGAAAAACCCGCTCCAGGTGGCAATTGTCACTCCTTGTGTAGAGGTCCCAGGGGCCGGGATATGGGGGGGGGGGGCTTCTGCTTTTTGGGAAATTCTGGCTTGGGGTAAGTCCCTGTTTCCAAAGCTTTTCATTGGGTCAGACTTCACTTACAGGGAAGCTTCCCCCTGTAGGTGGAACCAAAGAGACAACTATCGTCTTCTTAGAGGAAAGCTCATTTGCATAGGCCTTTTCCCAAGCAGCATTGCATGATTTACGAGCTTCTCTCTGCCAGCAGGGTGGTCTCCACATGGAAAATCAATCCCCCCTTAGTGTTTTCTCTTTAAGGGAGGGTGGGGTTCCTTACTTTCCATAGGGGCCTGGGAGACAGTAATAAAAACCCCAGTGTCTTTGGAGGGAGACTTTTGGGTTTTTTCCACATTTTTCACTCAGTCTGTGGGAGGTAATGCTGTAATAACAATGTTTTTGTCTCTCCCTCCCTCTCCTCGAGCAGGATATAATTAGCCTTGGTCAGTACAGCGCATGTCTGTATTCTAAACACTCTCCGCTCTTACTTCGTGGCTGCCAAGTGCTGTGCACTCCAGAAGAGGCTTTGATTTTTTAAGATTCTCTATGTGATTCCATCCACATTTACTTGGACTCATGTCTTATCCTACACGAGTACCTGCGGCCATCTCCCCAATTTCAGCCAGAAGTCTGGTAAAGTAATGTCATAGCGCCATTCACATACCTCAGCTAATATCCATAGCCGTGGGTGGCTACAAAGAGGGGTTTTTTGCCTGGAGGCCCCGGGATGTCCACCCATTACACAAAGCGTTTTTTTTTTAATAGGTTTTTGTGTAATCTTTTTTGGGCCCTGTGGTGGCGCTGTAGAAAACTAACATTTTTCTGCAAGTTACCTTAAAAAGAACCTGTCCATAGGGATGTCCCCCTTCGAGGCACACAAGCCAGTGTCAGACCTCTGTTTCCAGCGCTGTTCCCTTATTCTGAAGATCGGGAGTTTTCCTTTATTTAATGCTCAACATCTGCAGTTTTCAGCCAAAAAAGACTTAAAGGGGAGTCTTTTTTTTTCAAACCCCGGCCCAATCGGAGCTAGCCCCGCCCACCTCAACGCAAACCTATTATTTAATAGGAAAAAAAAACATGTGAATAACTGCTGGGGGGGGCTAACCTTTGAGGGCGGGCTAACCCCTGCTCAGAAAAAGATTTGAGGGTAAATCTCTAAAACTGCTGCATCTTACAGAATAAGGGGAACACCGGGGAACGCAGGTCTGACACTACTTGTGCTGCCCTCAGCAAAGGAGGCGTAACCTATGTGACAGGTTCCCTTTAAATGGGTTTTACCACGAAGGCATGTCATGTCCTGCTTTCCTCTCTTCAGTTTTCAGAAGGGGTTTGTATAATTTTTTGAACAGCATATCATGTCACCCAGCAGGCTTGACATCACCATGCCTGTCCCCAAACTGTGCTCACTCTAGTCAAACAAAGGTCTGTTTATATAAAGTCAAGTTACCTAAAATCAAAAAGGGCTTGAGTGGGTTATAAAATGTAACTGAGTGCTTAGCATTCCCCTTTTTAGCGTAGGGTCCTAGGTTTTAAATTTTCTGAAAGGAACCAAAATGGTTTTTTTTTCATTCTTTTTTCTAAATTCAAGTAACTGTTGAGGTTTTTTTTTTTCTTTTCATTTTTTTTGCACTGTTTGACTAATTTCTAAGGATACAAGGGCAGGGGTAGAGTGACAGCACCTGGGGTTTTAAAAACTTGCTCAGCAGTGAGTGTGTTGAACAAAGTACAGAGGCAGGAGCAGAATGACAGCGCCGGGTTTAAACACTTTCCACATGAGTGTGTGTGATTACTAAGGGTAAGAGGGCGGGGGTAAATACAGCACCCGGGGGTTGGGAAAACTCGTCAGCATGGTTGTGTGTTACAAGGGGGAAAAGGGACAGGAGCCAAATGACAGCGCCTGGGGTTTAAAAACTTTTCAGCATGAGTGTGGGTGATTACCAAAAAAAAAAAAACAGGAAGACACTGACAGCTTCCGAAGGGGTTTTTGAGGAGCTCTTGTCATGGTGGGTTTTTCCCCCCGGGCCACGACGTTTCATGGACACTAAGGGGCACTAAAACAAAGATGTACAAAATTTTTTTAAAATAATGAATGGGTGAAAATTTTACAATTTAATTTTCATACTTTGAGGTAAAAACCCCTTTAAAGGGAAACTTCCCCCCAAAATTAGCTGCTGATCATAATAATGTGACAACCTACAAGGACCTTATTGAGTCACTTCCAGCCCGTCTAGCTGCTGTCCAGGCTGCACACGGCAATGTTTCTGGATATTAGCTGCTGGTCATAATAATGTGACTTTACTCTGTAATTATTCATTTTAAGCGTGGCTTCACAAACGGAATTTTTTTTTTCTCCATCTTTCAGGACCCGTCTTTGTCTATTTAGTTTTTTATTCCAAAATATGCTGTGTGTGACATAGCACCTAATATTGACCAAACCGTACATGCACTGGCCCTTTAAAAAGGCTTCCAGCTCCCTTGGGGGGGGGGGGCTATTTCCCCTGCAGAGCTTCTGTCAACCACAAGAATGAAAAGGTGAGGCCTACTAAGGGC
>JAODAL010084043.1:0-11046 GCA_025379985.1 Phyllomedusa bahiana
TGCTGTGGCTGCTGCGTGACCTCCACCACTGGTGCATTGGCCACTGTCCATGACCTCATGCTGCTGCTGTGGCTGCTGCCGTGAACTCCACCCTTGTCATTGTGCCCCTGTCTGTACCTCATGCTGCTGCTGTGCTGCTGCCGTGACCTCCCACTGTGTCATTGTCCCACTCTGAGGCCTACTCCTGTTTTTGCCACTTCCAGAATGTCATTGTGCCCTGCCTTACAATCATGCTGCATGCTGTGGCTGCTGCTGTGACCTCCACAATTTGTCATTGTGCCACTGTCTGACCTTCATGCTGCTAGCTGTGGCTGCTGCGTGACCTCCACACCTTTGTCATGTCCACTGTTGACCTGCCATGCTGCCTGCTGTGGCTGCTGCCGTGACCTCCACAACTGTCTGAATGTCCACTGTCTGACCTCATGTTGCTGATGTGGCTGCATGCCGTGACCTCCACACTGTGTCACTGTTGCCACTTTCCTAACCTCATGCTGCTGCTGTGGATGCTGCCGTGACCTCCACACTGTGTCATTGTCCCCAATCTGTGCCTACTCCTATTTTATGCCACCTCCAGAATGTCATTGTGGCCACTGCCTGACCTCATGCTGCTGCTGTGGCTTCTGCCGTGACCTCCACACTGTGTCATTGGTGCCACTGTCTGACCTCATGCTGCTGCTGTGGCCCTGCTTGCCGTGGACCTCCACACTGTGTGATTATCCACTGTCTGACCTCATGCAGCTGCTGTGGCTGCTGCCGTGACCTCCACACAGTGTCATTGTGCACTGTCTGACTCAGCTGCTGCTGTGCTGCAGCCGTGACCTCCCACACTGTTTCATTGTCCCACTCTGTTGGCCACACCTGTTTTTGCCACCTCCATAATGTCATTGTGCCACTGCTGATCCATGCTGCTGCTGTGGCTGCTGCCGTACCTGAGGGGGGGGGGGGGGGGGCGGGGGGACACTGTGTCATTGTCCCCACTCTGTGGCCTACTCCTGTTTTTGCCACCTCCATAATGTCCATTGTGCCACTGCTGACCTCATGCTGCTTGCTGTGGCTGCTGCCATGAACTCCACACGTTGTCATTGTGCACTGTCTGAACCTCATGCTGCTGCATGTGCTGTCTTGCCGTGACCTCCACCCTGTGTCATTGTGCCACTGTCTGACCTCATGCTGCTGCTGTGGCTGCTGCCGTGACCTCCACACTGTGTCATTGTCCCACTCTGTGGCCTACTCCTGTTTTTGCCACTTCCAGAATGTCATTGTGCCACTGCCTGACATCATGCTGCTGCTGTGGCTGCTGCTGTGACCTCCACACTGTGTCATTGTGCCACTGTCTGACCTCATGCTGCTGCTGTGGCTGCTGCCGTGACCTCCACACTTTGTCATTGTGCCACTGTCTGACCTCATGCTGCTGCTGTGGCTGCTGCGTTTGGACCTCCACACTGTGTCATTGTGCCACTGTCTTACCCTTCATGCTGGCTGCTGTGGCTGCTGCCGTGACCTCACACTGTGTCATTGTCCACTCTGTGCCTACTCCCCTTAAATTTTTTGCCCCTCCATAATGTCATTGTCCACAGCTGACCTCATGGCTGCTGCGTGGCTTTGCCGTGAACCTCCACATTGTGTCATTGTGCCACTGTCTACCCATGCTGCTGCTGTGGCTGCTGCCGTGCCCTCCACACTGGGGTTATTGTGGCCCTGTCCTGGACCTCATGCTGCAGCCTGCGGCTGCTGCCGTGACCTCCACACTGTGGCATTGTGCCACTGTCTGACCTCATGGCTGCTGCTGTGGCTGCTGCCGTGACCTCCACACTGTGTCCTTGTACCACTCTGTGGCCTACTCCTGATTTTTCCCCCTCCATAATGTCATTGTGCACATGCCTGACCTCATGCTGCTGCTGTGGCTGCTGCCAGACCCACACTGTGTCATTGTCCCACTCTGTGGCCTACTCCTGTTTTTGGGACCTCCCTAATGTCATTGTGCCGCTGCCTGTCCTCATGCAGCTGCTGTGTCTGCTGCCATGACCTCCACACTGTGTCATTGTGCCACTGTCTGACCTCATGCCTGCTGCTGTGGCTGCTGCAGTGACCTCCACCCTGTGGTCATTGTGCCACAGTCTGACCTTCATGCTGCCTGCTGTGGCTGCTGCGTGACCTTCCAACACTGTTCATTGTCCACTCCGTGGCCTACTCCTGTTTTGCACTTCCAGAATGTCATTGTGCCCACTGCCTGACATCATGCTGCTGCTGTGGCCGCTGCTGTGACTCTCCACACTGTGTCATGTGCCACTTAGCTACCTCATGACTGCTGCTGTGTGCTGCTGCCCGTGACCTCCACACTGTGTTATTGGTGCCATCGTCTGACTCTCATGTGCTGCTGTGGCTGCTGCCGTGACCTCCAAACTGTGTCATTGTGCCACTGTCTGCCCTCATGCTGCTGCTGTGCTGCTGCCGTGACCTCCACACTGTGTCATTGTCCCACTCGTGGCCTACTCCTGTTTTTGCCACCTCCAGAATGACAATTGTGCCACTGCCTGACTCATGCTGCTGCTGTGGCTGCTGCCGTGACGCTCCACACTGTGTCATTGTGCCACTGTCTGACCTCATGCTGCTGCTGTGGACTGTCTGCCGTGACCTCCACACTGGTGTCATTGTGCCACTGTCTGACCTCATGCTGCTGCTGATGGCTGCTGCCTGTGACCTCCACACTGAGTCATTGTCCCACTCTGTGGCCTAATCCTTTTGTTTGCCACCTCCAGATTGTCATTTGCCACTGCCTTGACCTCATGCTGCTGCTGTGGCTGCTGCCGTGACCTCCACACTGTGTCATTGTCCCACTCCTGTGGCCTACTCCTTTTTTGCACACCTCCAGAATGTCATTGTGCCACTGCCTGACTTCATGTCTGCTGCTGTGGCTTGCTGCCATGACCTCCACACTGTGTCATTGGGCCTTCCTGCCAGGTGGTCTGAACCTCATGCTGCTGCTGTGGGCTGCTGCCGTGACCTCCACACTGAGTCATTGTGCCACTGTCTGACCTCATGCTGCTGCTGTGGCTGCTGCCGTGACCTCCACCACTGTGGTCATTGTCCCACTGCTGTGGCCTAACTCCTGTTTTTCCCACTTCCAAATGTTCATTGTGCCACTGCGAACATCATGCTGCTGCTTGGCTGCTGCTGTGACCTCACCACGTGTCATTGTGCCACTGTCTGACCTCATGCTGCTGCTGTGGCTGCTGCCGTGACCTCCACACTTTGTCATTGTGCCACTGTCTGACCTCATGCTGCTGCTGTGGCTGCTGCCGTGACCTCCACACTGTCTGAATGTGCCACTGTCTGACCTCATGTTGCTGATGTGGCTGCTGCCGTGACCTCCACACTGTGTCACTGTGCCACTGTCTGACCTCATGCTGCTGCTGTGGCTGCTGCCGTGACCTCCACACTGTGTCATTGTCCCACTCTGTGGCCTACTCCTGTTTTTGCCACCTCCAGAATGTCATTGTGCCACTGCCTGACCTCATGCTGCTGCTGTGGCTTCTGCCGTGACCTCCACACTGTGTCATTGGTGCCACTGTCAGATCCTCAGGCTGGCTGCTGTGGGCTGCTGCCGTTGACCTCCACACTGTGTCATTGTGCCACTGTCTGACCTCATGCTGCTGCTGTGGCTGGCGCCGTCACCTCCACACTGTGTCATTGTCCCCACTCTGTGGCCTACCCTGTTTTTGCCACCTCCAGAATGTCATTGTGCACTGCCTGACCTCATCGCTGCTGTGGCTGCTGCCGTGACCTCCACACTGTTTTCATTGTCCCACTCGTGGCCTACTCCTGTTTTTGCCACCTCCAACTGTCAAGTGCCACTGCCTGACCCTCATGCCTTTGCTGCTTGTCGCTGCCATGACCTCCACACTGTGTCATGGTGCCACTGTCTGACCCATGCTGCTGCTGTGGCGCTGCGTACCTCCACCCTGTGTCATTGTGCCATCTGTCTGACCTCATGCTGCTGCTGTGGCCTGCTGCCGTGACCTCCACACTGTGTCTTTGTCCCAACTCTTGTTGGCCTATTCCATGTTTTTGCCTACCCTCCAGACATGTCATTTTGCCACTGAGTCTCTGACCTCATGCTTCTGCGCTTTGGCTGCTGCCGTGACCTACACACTCTGTCATTGTGCCACTGTTAGACTCATGCTGCTGCTGTTGGCTAGCTGCCTTGACCTACACACCTCTGTCATTGTGGCCACTGTCTTACCTCATGCGTGGTGCTGTGGCTGCCTATGCCAGTTTGAAAAACCCTACACATCTGGTGACATTGTTCCCACTCTGTGGCGCGGTATCCTGTTGGTTTATGCCACCTCTCATGAATGTCATAGTTGCCACTGTCCTGACACTCATGTTGTCTGCTGCCCGTGACCTACACACTGTGTTCCATTGCGTGCCACTGTCTGAGACCTCATGCTGCTGCCTGTGGCTGCTGCCGTACCTTACACACTTTCATTGTCTGCACTGTCTGACCTCATGCCTTCTTGCTTTGGCTTGTATCTACTATGTGACTCTTACACCTCTTTGTCATTTTGCCACTGTCGGACCTCAATGCTGCTTGTGCTGTTGCTGCTGCCGTGACCTCCATCAACTGACGTCATGTCCCACTCTGTAGGACCCTTATCCCTGTGTCTTTGCGTGGCCACCTCCAGAATGTCGTTAGTTGCCAATGTCTAATGACCTCATGCTGCTTCTCTGCACGTGAACCTACACACTGTGTCATTGGTGAGCCACTGTCTGACCTCAAGCTCACGCAGCTGTGGCTGTCTTCCATGACCTACACAAACTGTCAATGTGCCACTGGCTGAACTCATGCTGCTGCTGTGGCAGCTTGCTGTGACTACACACTGTGTCATAGTGGCCACTGTCTGGACCTCATGTCTGCTGCTGTGGCTGATGCCGGACCTACACACTCGTCATTGTGCCTCTTTCTGACTCATTGCTGCGCTGCTGGTGGGCTGCTGCCGTGACCTCAACACTGTGTCCATTGTCCTCACTCTGTGGCCTACTCCAGTGTTTTGCCACCTCCAGAAACTGTCATTGTGCCACTCTCTGACCTCATCTGCTGTTGCTGCCGCCGTCACCATCCACTCTCTGCACTGATGATTGCCACCTGAGCCCTCAAGCTATAGTTTTTTTTCCAGCTGTCGCTTCCAGACTCAATCAGGCTACATTTCCCCTTCAGTTTTTTTGAGTCAGTTTTTGCCCTCTCTAATCATCTGGCCCAGTGAATCTTTATAGTGAAGCGATTCAAAGAGCGTCTGCAGTCATCTGCGTGTACATACTAAACAACACAACAATGTGTATGAAGGACCAAAACCAAGCTCCGCCCTGCTGCATATTTAAGCATAGGTACAGCAACGAATCTATCAGCAACCCCTACAGTCTTCTGTATGCAGCCTGGAAAATAGCTGTTTTTTAACGTGATTGCGTCCCAAAGTAAATCGGAACGAAGTTATATTTATGCGCCGAGAAAGTACGTCTAAGTGAGATGAACCGAACTTTCGGGAAAATCCGCTCCATCTCTATATACATGCATACCTGCAAAAAGAATGGTGCAAAATCCACAATCTAGAAAGATAGTATAGTACCAGATTGTACCATATCTAGAACATCCATAAGAAAGTAACTACACCAAGTGCAAGTACAGTTATGTGAATGCGTGACTTCTTCCACCCCAATGCTATACAATATGTTGATGGGCTCCGCGAACCCTCACTCTGATTGATCAGCAGTCTGGTAAAGTTGTAGATCGCGCAGAGACGACCTGCTAGCGGCAGATTATAAGGTGCGCGAAGAGGCGCTCAATGGAGTCATGGATCCATGCCCCATGCAGATCTGCGCGTGAGACAAGTGCATGCCCGTCAACGGCACATGCGCAGAACCGGTCAAAGTCCAACACGGGACACATCATAGAAAAGGATGTGAAGGGCGAGCAGGGATCACCGAGAGCTGCGTCTGAAAATTAGCTATAGACCGGTATTATGCTGGCAAGAGACTTACAATTATGCTTACAAAATATGATGGACATTACAAAGGGTGAAACAAATGGAACATCAAATTCAGAATCGAAATTCATACACGAAAACAGCTGAAATCAATATGGTTTATTAAGACCATTATGGGGTCACTGCACTTAATAGATGTACATCCAGTAGCATTCACGTTGATAATACATTGTTGGTCAATATTGCCGGGTCTAGCAGTGGTGAATAACATTAAAACATTCCGCACCAATCTAGCACTTGACATCAGCTTCATGGTTAAATGTCACGTGTGCAACGGGAGTGTCCTCTTTTGTGGCGAACGTTGCCCAAGTGTCTGCTAATCCTGCTGCGCAATGTCTCTGGTTCGTGTCTTACCAATGACTCAAATGCCGCAATCACAACGAAAACATATAAATGTACAAGTTTCGTCAACATTATAACAAAGGCTTTAGAAAGACATGATATCACATATGGGCAATCATAAATTGTATAAATGATGGTAAATCTAGGGTGTCTAGTATCATAGAATCATTTGACATATGCAGGACAGATAATACATCATGCCTATAAAATATTACTCCACTCTCAATTAGTACTGGGCATATTGCAACAAAAATAATTTTGGTAACTCTTAATTTGCCTAAAATATAAGATTTAATTCTGATTTTATATTTATAGTGCGACGAAAAACATGCATATGGCTTCTTAATATAGCGTGTTATGTAAACTTCTGGTTATGTAAAGGCACATTGACTGAGTTTTAAAAAAAATGTGTTTTTAGTGTCTGATAGCCATAACTTTTTTATTTTTCTGTAAATGTCGCTGAATTAAGTGGCTTACTTTGATTGCGGGATCAGTTGACATGTTTAATTGTTACCATCTGATATGACATTTTTGATCGCGTTTATCCATGGTTTGGGAGGTACAATTCTTTTGATCACTATAAAAATCCGTTTTTGGATGCCATGGTGAAAAAAATGCAGCAATCCCTCAATAGTTTTTTATTTTAATATTAACATCACTCACTGTGCAGAATGCTTGACAAGTATGTTTTACTCTTTGGTTCAATACATTATACGGGGATACCCAATTCATATAGTTTTTTTATGTTAAGTGCATTACAAAAATAGGGTTTTTATTGTGTAAAACAAATTACCCTCTTATAACCCATAAAGGGCGGCATATATGATAAAGGCACAAAGGCCAGTTCTAAATAGATTTTAAGCAGTGGTAGGAATGTCTAGGAACCTATGCGGACATAAATTTTGCACATCTATCTACGTTCCCCTATACAACTCAGGTTTCAGGTAGACTTTTCAACTTGTCTGGCTGTTTCATCATTGAATTTGCCAAGCGTTTTGTCGGTGCCTCCAGTCATAAATGTGTAAATCATACGTTTGTGGTGCGACACCCCCCCAGAATACCCCCAATTTGGCACATACAAAGAGTCATGGGTGCCGTCAAAAACGCACCTGATTTTGAAGTGCACCTGCTCATAAGAGAACAGGGCTGCGACAGTTTTTTGGTCTGGAAAGAACACCAAAATGCTTGCTCAGTCCATACATAGATGTGCCTAAAGTTTATATATTTCCATAAACCAGATGCTGTTCATGGGCATTTTATTTGCAGGAACAGAACTGACATTTTCATTGGAACCAACTTTGGTAATTTATTTGAACTTATTGAGTCACTTTTTTTACCTCCCCGTTTATGTGTTTGCGGGATAACATAATCTGCAATTGTGTGGACTTTTTTTTATACAGCGTTCACCAAGAGGGACAAAATAAACATGTCAGATATTATTGGGGTAGTCCTTTACACATGGAGCGATACCAAATAATGCAAATACTTTATTTTTGATCTGTTATGGGACAAATTTGTTGTTCTCTAAAGGGGAAAAGGGGCGATGTACGTGTTTTTATATTTTCTATTTTCTGTGTTTACTTGTTTTTAACTTTACCTGTTTTCAACTTTTTGTTGCACATTTTCACTTTTGTTTTATTTACTATCTTACCATTAGGTTGCCTTGTATCAGTGATCTTAGAATCATGAGTTTTCGATGGAGCGAGAAGCAGTACACAAGTAGTTACTGCTCTCCATGACAACAGTCAATCAATATGCCTGGTCATGCCCACAAGCACTTCCAGGAATAGTGATGCCACAGGGAAGTCATCGGCAGCCACGATTACATCACGGCGATAGAAATAAAGATAGAGGGAGCTGCCTCTCTTTATGTTTCCTTTAGTTGCTGCGATCGCGCAATTAGCGATCATGCAGCAGCTTAAAGTTGATGAATCGCCTGAGTTGAGCTTCAGCTATTGCGATAAAAGCAATGGGCAGCTTGTAAGTAATAATATACTGGTCCCCAGAACCTGCGATCATGCGAGCTCTCAAATCATTTCCTGCTAGGACATACAGGTATGTCCAGTGTTGGGATGGGGTTAAAGGAAGGATTTTTTATTATTAATGGAATAAGTAATCCAAACCTATAGGACCCTGTTTGAAAAGGTAACCCCCTCCCCACTCCCTAAAGCATACTGTGTTGTCTCACATTTGGAAAACTGAGTTCAATTTCCCTAGCCTCACCCAGGCCTGATTACTACCATACCTGTTCTCAAGCAAGGAAACACTTAAATAGGACCAGCCTGACAAAGTGAATTAGACCAAAAGATCCTCAGAAGCTAGACATCATGAGAAATTTAGGAACAAATGAGAAGCAGAGAAATTGGGATCTATCATTCTGTAGAACGTTATAAAGCCATACTCTAGAACACAAAGAGAACCAACAGGAGAGATCCATTATCCATCAAATGGAGAAACATTGAACTGTGATGAAACTTCTCAATGAAGTTGCAGACCATCCAAAAACTTCCAAAAGCGCTAGTGATGGCTCATCCTAACGAGGTCAAAACACCCCACAACCAACTCCATAAAACTGCAAGACATCAATTGACCCTTCAGTATAAGTCATGTTCACGACATCACATCAGAAAAAGAGACCTCTATGCAAAAAAATTTCAGCATGCGGCAGTTGTTCCAAAGACGAAAAACCTATGCTGAGCAAAAAGAACATAAATGCTCGTCTCATTTTTGCCAAAAACATCTTGATTATCCCCAAGACTTTTGGGAGAAGATCTGTGGCCTGATGAGACCAACGTTGAACATTTAGGAAAGGTGAAAGTCCCATTACACTGTGCTAGTAGAAAGAAACCAGCATTTCAGAAATCTAGAACATCATACCAAACAGTAAAGAAACGATGTGGTTGGCAGTGATGTGTGGTCTGTGGGCTATTTTGCCACACTTCAGGTCCTGCGGAAAACCCAGCTGTGATAAGATAGAACCATAATTTCTGCTGTTATACCATAAATCCTGAAGGATAATGTCAGACAATGCTTGTTCAGTGAACCTGCAAGGTAAAGCTCACTTCATGATTATTGCAGCAGGAACAAATGATATCCAAAACACACCAGCAAGTCCATCTCTGAATGGCTTAAGAAAAACAAAATGAAAACTTTGGAGTGGCCGAGTCAAAGTCCTGACTTAATCTAATTGAGATGCTGTGGAATGACCTTAAAATAACCGTTCATGCTAAGAAACCCTCCAATGTGGGTGAATTACAACAATTCTGCAAAGATGAGTGGCCAAAATTCCTCCAGAGCCTTGTAAGAAACTCATTGGCAGTTACCGCAAACGTTTTGATGCACGTTGCGTGTTGTCAAATGGTTGCCAATCCGTTATAGATTAGGGGACAATTACTTATTCACACAAGGCTGTGGCAAACAATCTGTAGAATTTTGGAGTTACTTTTCCATTAAAAACAAAAGACCTTGCATTTATAAACTGTCCCCTTTGGTGTCTGGTACTTTTGTGGTTATGTTTGTCTATATATCTTATATTTGTTTTTGCTGATCGAACTTAAGTTTTGACAAACATCTAAAAGATTAAGAAATCAGGAAGGGGACAAATACTTTTTCACACCACTTTAAATGTCCTTCAACAATGGTTTTTGAGCACAATGGACTCTACAATAGGTTGATAAGGTCTGACAGATCCGTCAGCGTTGTGGTTTTCATTATGACGCCTTATCTGTATTTGTTTTGGGGTTTGACAGACATTTTCTAAGTTATTTTTTTTTTGTTTTGAGCAAATAACTTATGTTTATTAGTAACATTCTGTACACATCTGTAATGTGAAGCAATGCTGTACCTTCTTTCTTTACATATTGATGAGCAACACTATCTGACTAGTCCGTGGCTGTCATTATTGACTTGTAGAGACAAGAAAAATCCACTTGATGAAAGAGACAAATTCTTTGAAGCCAAAATAACTTGTCATGTGAGCAACATAAACATTCATCTGAATACATTAAAAATTGAAATTTAACAAAACTACCAAGCTTTTCCACTGTAAAATTAATCTACTATATAAAGAAAGTCAAAGACTTGAGATTAGATTTTAACTAGATATGAAATTGCCAAAATAAAGGTTAGAAATTAAAGGGGTGTTCTGTCAATAGAAAATGATCGTTATCTGCCAGGGCAGAATGGAAAATAGAAGAGGAATAACAATATTTGACTCCTGACCCTTTCTTTCACATTACCCTATGACTAGAATGGGCCGAATCGATTCAACGAAGTGGAAATTTTCGTTAAGAAAATTTCAGAAAACTTCGGTTTCGTAACGAAGGTCGAGAAGGTTTGAGGGTACTTCGGTGCAGAACGAAGTGGTTCTTCTTGATTGATAAAATGGCTGCGAGCACATGGCGCTACATGAGGGCGCAAAGCACTCTGTGTATGAAGAATGGGCATAGCGCTGCATTACATGTTGGCAGAGGTGAAGCTCAAATCAGAGACCCGCACGGGATTCTTGTGACGTCACCTGCCACAGATAAAAACTATATAATCCGGGCGCAACGCCGGAGCTCACACTCCTCTCACTGTGCTCATTAAGCAGAACAGGAAGGTGCTGCCGCCGATAGCTCTTACTGAAGAACTGACATTTTTTACATAATAGCGATTTTTGTGG
>JAODAL010084044.1:0-11046 GCA_025379985.1 Phyllomedusa bahiana
ATTTTTTGAAAGCACAAAAATGTTGTCCATCCCCTTCGTCTCTCACGCCTAGACTATTTCAACTTCCTTCTCTTTGGCCTCCCTTTCCTTTTGCCCCCTTTTCAAATCCACCCTTAACTCTCTGCCATCGATTCACCTCCCCCCCTGCCAACCCTTCACGGGCTACCCATTACCCCCACCGGACTCTGTGGGGGGTGAGATGTAGTGGCCAGACTCTAGTTCTGAACAGACAGATTTTGCAGCATTTGTTTGGACATAAGCATGGAATGACTTTTGTTCATTCTGAGCCTGGCGACTGACAAAAAAATGTGGCCTCCTAGCAAATGGCAGGGGGTCAGCATGAGCACCACGGCTGACATTAAAATTACACAGTGGAGTACCCTTTTTCCCGTTGGATCATGAAAAAATTTAAATGGCCTTTTCTTCTGTTATAGATTTCTCTTGTTTTGCTTTGTGTTTTTTGTTTTTGTTTCTCTCTTTTTTTTCTTGTTCATAGTGTCTCTGTTCTGTTCAGCTCGGGGAGGGTGTGCTTGCAGTGTGGGAAAATGGCGAAGTGCATACACAGTTTCCTGGCATTTTTTAAAATGTCTTGCAGAGGGGTGAGGAACCGTTTGACAACCAAATTAATACGGGCCATTAGGGGCGTGGCCGCCCTCTGGGCCACGTTGGGGACCCATGTTTTTTTCCCATTGTCTGTCACCGGTTCCTTTTTTCGTTTTTTGCGGGAGAAAAGCCAGGAATTGATTTTGTCTTTCATAACGGAGCGTTCTCCCTTTTTTGTGATTCGTTCGCCCGGCAAACAATGTAGAGCTGCATGCCCCGCCTTGCCCTGCACATTGGTATTGGAGCAGCACTGGGGGTGGGGGGAGGGGGGGAGGTGGACTTTGGGCGCGGGATCAGCATTTGACAAGTGAAGGAAAAAACCCTTTCCCCTGTAAAAGTTGCGTTGGGCGGGGCGGGGAAGCACATTCATCAGTGGGCCATAAAGGACAATCTGTCCCTGAACGTTTACAGCTCCAATGTCCCCTTTTGGTGCACTTTGGAAGCCACCTGAAAGGCTCAAGAAAAGGGCCAATTTCTCTCTATTTGTAAAAGGCTGGACTGCTTTTTAAAAAAGAAATAATCTTGGGACTTCCCCTCAGCTCGGCACAAGCCATCATTCTCTGAACGGTGAGAGTCCCCACTTGGCAGGGCATGGTCAGTTTCTGCCCCGGATAGCTAGCCCATATGTTTTTTGCATTTGTTCGGTGAACGACGGGGGGCGAGGGGTCAATACATGTCCGCAATTGAACCGGTAGCTCTGGCCTCAGGGGTTTGACCCCTGCGTGAGTCCTCTTCTGTGCTGAAAACCGTGCCGCACCAAAACCCATGTTGTGTTCTTGTGCTATATTGGATTTTGGCCCCTCGTTGGGTTCTTTCTAGCTGGCGCTGACTTTACCCTTGGGCTGCATTCCCATGATTTCTACAAAACACATATTGTTAAAGACCAAACCACCTCCCTATACATATTTGAGCAGGGCACAATGTTCTAAAACACCATACGGTCTCACAGCCGGGAAAAAAAGTGTTTTTTAATGCGATTCGCAGCAAATAAATTTGGGTCAAAACTATTTTTTTGCGAAAAATTCAGCGAATCTGACGAATCGATTTTTTGAGAAAATATTTATGTGCAGAGCACCTGCATAAACTTCTATCTAACACATGTACACTGCCACTATACTAACGCCGATATAACACCACCATATAGAAAATAGAGGTCAGACACCAGCTGGGCACATCACTTTTCGTGAATACAGCACTGATCCATAAATAGTAAAAAACCCCTGAAATGGGGATCCCCGGAGACGTCCTTTTGATGATTTTCTCTTCTTTTTGATCGTTCTTTACCCTTCTTTTCTGATCCGTTCCACACCCCCATGAGACTTGTCCCAGCCACCATTTTCCCGCAAAAATTACCACAATATTTAGAACCCCTCAATTTTCCGCATTCTTTACCTTTCCCCCCTTGTTAAAACCCCCAGGGGGGAGGGGCAGATAAACCCTTTTAAATTAGAGGTCAAATCCAAAGGGGTTGGAAGGTGGGGAGAAAAATGCCCCCGGAGATAATGCCAACTATGGCTGCTCCCTCCAATTTATTACCGGTTTGGGTAGACAAAAGAAGGTGGGTTGGCAAATGGGAGGGCCCAAAAGGGAATTTGACAGGCCCTTTTAGGGAGGTGACCCCCGCTGGATAAGTTGCTAGGCCGGCCCCAGGGAGGTGGTGGTACCTAGCCACGGGTGGGTAGGTAAATAGCCCCCGGTAGATAAGAGGGGCCCTTTAGGTAGTATACGGGAAAATTAGGAACCTCCTTTAGCTAGTGTGAGGTAGTTCCCCCTTTTTTTGTAGGGAGTTAGGGCCCCCTTTAGCTATTTTTTTTTGGTGTCAGGCCCCTTTGCTTGTAGGGAGTAGGGCCCCCTTTTGTTTTTTTAGGTACCGGGCCCCCCCCTTTTGTTTAGGGAAGGGAGGCCCCCCTTTTGTTTTGATCGGGCCCCTTTTTGTTTTTGGGAGAGTAGGGCCCCTTTAGGGTTAGGCAGATCGGGCCCCCCCTTTGCTGTAGCCAGAGTTAGGGCCCCCCCCTTTTCTTAGCCCAATCAGGGGCCCCCTTTAGCTGTGCCAGAGTCAGGGCCCCCCTTTGCTGTCCCGAGTCGAGCCCCTTTTGATGAGCCAGAGTCAGGGCCCCCCTTTTAAACAGCCAGATCAGGGCCCCCCTTTTGCTGTAAAACAGGGAAGGGAGGTCAGGGCCCCCTTTTGCTTACCCGGTCAGGGCCCCCTTTTTGTGTACCAGGTCGGGCCCCCTTTAAAGGGGGTGTTGGCCCCAGAGGCCCGGCAGGGCCCCCTTTAATGCAGCCAAGGGCGGGCCCCCCCTTTTGTAAGCCAGAGTCCGGGGGCCCCTTTAGATGCAGCCGAGTCAGGGCCCCCTTAGCTATAGCCAGAGTCGGGGCCCTCCTTTAGATGCAGCCAGAGTCAGGGCCCCTTTAGCTGTACCCAGAGTAAAGGGCCCCCCTTTAGCTGTAGCCAGAGTCAGGGCCCCCTTTAGATGCAGCCAGAGTCAGGGCCCTCTTTAGATGTAGCCAGAGTCAGGGCCCCCTTTCTGTAGCCAGAGTCAGGGCCCCCTTTAGCTGTAGCCAGAGTCAGGGCCCCCTTTAGATGTAGCCAGAGTCAGGGCCCACTTTCTTATATATATATCTAAAAAACCCAAAAAAAACCCCACTTACCTGAGCCTCGCTCCTGCCGCTCCCGGACGCTTCCCGCCGGCTACTGCGGTCCTGCATAGGCGGCGCCGGTGAGGGGTGACGCCCACCCCACCTACGTCAGCAGTAGGGGCCGCGCCTGGCAGGCTGATGGCCTAACACCTTCAGCCTGCCAGGGATGATAAGCGGAGCGAAGCGCTAGTGGCGCTGTGTGCTCCGTGACAAACGTCAGCCCGGGGTAGAGGACATTAGTCCCCCACTCCCGGGCCGGTATCTGAGCGCTCGGGACACAGGCCCCGGGCGTGCAGAGACCGGATGCGCGGCCGGACCCCGGGGAGCGACGGCACTGCCTCCCGGGCCCCCAGCAGCTCGGGGCCCACACTGTGGGCCAGCCTGAGCCTGGTTCGGCGGCTGCGCCGCCGGGCCTCGCGCTATCATGAGGAATAAGGGAGCCTGCTTGTGGCGGGCCCCCTTATTCCACCAGGCCCCATACAGGAGTACCGGCTGTACCCCCTGTATGGCGGCCCTGTGTATACAGAGAGAAGAGGGTAATTTCAGGCCATAAGCCACCGGATTAACCACCTCCTGAACCACATATGGACCTACAAATCGCGGCGTGAGTTTACCAGAGGGAACTTTTAATCGCAGATTTCGGGTGGATAACCATAGTTTATCCCCAACCACAAAACCCTCTAAAAACAAAATACGCTGCTTATCAGACTTTTCTTCTTGATGTTCTGGGTATGAACCAAGTTCTTCTGAAACTTGGGCCCAGACTGTGCACAGATCTTTAATGATAACATCCACCCCGCTGTGATCAGACGTAGCACTGGAAAATGACGCATGCCTTGGGGGAAAACCATAATTACAGTAAAATGATGAGCTACTATCCTGATTATTAATGGCAAATTCAACCAACGGTAAGTAATTTTACCCAGTCTACCGGGCTGATCAGATACTAACAACGGAGTTTTCGTGTTACTTTTGATTTACCCTTCATCTCCCCTTTTAGTCTCTGGGTGGAGGCAGAAGAGAAGGATAGGGTGATACCCAGAGCCTTGCAAAGGGCTCCCCAAAAAACCGAGGAAAAAAACTGAACCCCTCTGTCAGAAACAATATTCTCTGGTAAACCATGCAGTTTAACAATATGTTTGATAAAACATTCAGCAAGTTTTTTTGACAACGGTAACCCCCTTAGCGGAACCAGATGGCACATCTTACTGAAAAGATCCACTACCGCCCAAATAACTGACTTGCCCTCTGAGATAGGAAGGTCAGTCATGAAATC
The DNA here is from genome assembly GCA_025379985.1 of Phyllomedusa bahiana. NCBI lineage: Eukaryota > Metazoa > Chordata > Amphibia > Anura > Hylidae > Phyllomedusa > Phyllomedusa bahiana. Next base: position 4,520 of record JAODAL010084044.1, read on the forward strand.
CATGGAGATGTGGGTCCACGGACGTTCAGGTACAGGTAGAGGGCATAGTTCACCAGGAGGACGAGTTCTGGGAACCTTAGCCTGAGCGCAGACTTCACAAGATGCCGCATAGGCCTCAACATCACGAGGCAAGCGGCCCAGTAAATATGAGAAATAAGCCTTTTTGTGCCAGACACTCCAGGATGCCCAGATAACACGGAATCATGGAAAATTTTTTTTAATACTCGTAACCGGAAAATGAGTGGGGGCAAAGACCTTCGAAAAGGAAATTAGCAGGTTCTCATATTCCTGGTGGGACTTAATCTCAGTGGCTAAAAACAGAGGAAATAGCTGAGCAACAGTCTCCTTGGCAATATTAGGGTTGCCGGATCCTCCTGGATGCGTGGCTGGCACAGAAACTTCTAGATAGAGCATCAGCCTTCACATTTTTCAAACCAGGTCTGTAAGTAACACCAATTTTGAAACGCGTAACAAACAACGCCCAGCATGCCTGTCGTGGATACAACCTTTTAGCACTCTCTAAAAAGGTGAGGTTCTTATGATCAGTTAGGACCGTGACTTGATGATGGGCATCTTCGAGGAAGTGGCGCCCTTCCTCGAAGGCCCACTTAATAGCCAACAGCTCCCGATTCCAATGTTATAATTCCTTTCAGCTGAGGAAAATTTTTGTGAAAAGAAGGCACAAGGACGAAGGTTAGTCATAGTAGCAGACCCCTGAGACAAGACCGCCCCTGCACCATACTCAGAAGCATCAACCTCAATGACAAAGGGTTTGCTATGATCTGCTTGAATCAACACAGGAGCTGATACAAAACACTGTTTCAGCTTCTCAAATGCTTCAAAGGTCTCAGGTTGCCAATTACTGAACTTTGCCCCATTCTTGGTCATGTCAGTCAACGGCCGAACTAAAACAGAAAAATTACGAATAAATTTACGATAATAATTGGCAAACCCTAGGAACCGCTGCAGGGCCTTCAGAGATGAAGGGCAGACCCAATCGAGAATGGCCTGAATTTTACTGGGGTCTATACAAAATGAGTTAGGAGTCAGGATGTACCCAAGAAAAGGTACCTCCTGCACCCCGAAAACACATTTCTCAAGTTTGACAAACAAGCTATTTTCCTTCAGGTTTTGCAATACCTGTCATTCGTGTTTAACGTGGGACGACCAATCTTCCGAATAGATTAAAATGTCATCCAGGTAAGCGACCATACAACAACCAATGAGTTCACGGAAACATCATTAACCAGGTTCTGGAACACCGCGGGAGCATTACACAACCCGAACAGCATCACTAGATACTCAAAATGGCCTTCAGGAGTGTTAAACGCGGTTTTCCACTCATCCCCTTCTCGGATACGGATGAGGTTATAGGCCCCTCTAAGGTCCAACTTGGAAAACCACTTTGCTCCCTGGATTTGATTGAACAGATCAGGGATCAAGGGTAACGGGTATTGTTTTTTTTACCGTTATTTTATTTAGTTCACGGTAATCTATGCATGGATGGAGGCCTCCATCCTTTTTTCCTACAAAGAAAAACCCTGCACCCATGGGAGACACTGAAGGTCGGATATGCCCCTTCTGTAAGCTTTCTGCAATATATTGTTTCATTGCTAGTCTCTCTGGACCAGACAGATTATATATCCTACCCTTGGGAAACCTTACTCCGGGTAACAGGTCAATGGCACAGTCGTAAGATCTATGCGGGGGTAGTATCTCTGACTGTTTCTGAGAAAATACTGCAGCAAAGTCACGAATGAAAACAGGAATCTGCTCCACCTCAGTATTGCCCAGTACGGTAGGGAGACATTTGTCAACACACCGTTGTCCCCACTTGACTAGTTCACCTGAATTCCAGTCAAACACTGGGTTATGTTTCTGAAGCCAGGGCAGCCCCAAAACCACATCAGCGGGCAGCCCCTCCATGATAAATAGAATACACTTTTCAATATGTATGGATCCGACCACCATCTCCAGCTCAGGAGTACAATGTTGGATTGTGCCCCGAGCTAGAGGAGTGGAGTCAATAGCCACAACCCGCAGAGAATCAGATAGCGGTCTCCAAGGTAGGCCTAGACGTTTGACGAAAGACGCATCAACAAAATTAGAAGCTGATCCAGAATCCACAAACGCACTCCCAGAACCAGACAGCGACAAGTATGAAATCTTAACTGGTAGTAACAACTTTTTAGATACAATAGGAAATACCTGCTCGCCTAGGTGATCTTCCTGCCAACCACCTAGGCGCTGGAGTTTTCCGACCTGGTCTTCCTCTTGGAGCACTCCCTGATGGCGTGTCCATCTTCGCCACAGTAAAAGCATAATCCCTGGATACGACGAGAAGTCCTACGGTCCCTAGCAGCAGTAGCAGAAGAAGCCCCCACTTGCATGGGCTCCTCTGGGTTTATATCGGGAACCGTGAGCATAGAGGTGACTATGGAGTGAACCACCGGGATGGTAGCCTTCTCTTGACGTCTCTCCCTAAAACGTCTGTCCAGATGAACGGCTAATGCCATAGCCTCATCTAAAGTACCAGGGGTATGGTAAGCCACCAATAAATCCTTCACATGGTCAGCTAATCCTAATATACACTGGCATATGAGAGCTGGGTCGTTCCACCCAGACGGAACACACCAGCGCCGAAATTCGGAGCAATACTCCTATACAGTCTTTTTACCCTGCCTCAAAGTGGTCAGCTGAGCCTCGGCCACAGCTTCCCTATCCGGGTCATCAAAAAGTACCCCTAAGGTGGCAAAGAACCTGTCCACAGAAGACAGTTCTGGCGAATCAGGCGGTAACGAGAATGCCCACTCCTGGGGGGGACCCTGAAGTAAGGAAATAACAATTCACACTCTTTGCTCCTCATTGCCCGAAGTACATGAGCAGAGCCTAAAATACAGGCGACATCCCTCTCTAAATGCCAAAAAGGCCCTCCTGTTGCCTGAGAACCTGTCAGGCAACTGGATAGGGGGCTCCACAGGAGGGGAAGGTAGTGCAGGGACACTCTGACTTGGGGTAGACTCCTGCTGTTCTACCCTCAGCGCCAGATCCTGGACTAGCTGGGTTAGCCCCTGCATCTGCTCTACCAGAGCTGTCATGGGGTTCATAGTGAGGGTAGAGCAGTAACGGTTTCGGCCTGTGATAATGTCACGTCAAGGAGGTACAGTGAGGCCTGACTGGAACCCAGCCCACTGTCCCTGCCTACTTGACGTGCTGCCCTAGGCGGCAGACGGCAACTGGGCGACAGTCCCTGCGCTGCTAAAGTGCTGGGGCCGTCAGGAGGAAGAAAGGTCAGACAGTCCGGGTCAATACCAAATCAGGAACGCCAAGCCACAAATCAGAACCAGAGGGATAAACGTAAACAAGCCGGGGTCAAAAGCCAAACGGGAGCGGGTATCAAGCACGTCAGAAGAAGCCGGGGTCAGGTACACAGGTAAGCAGAACAAAATAGCACAGGTAATAGGCAGCCAGGAAAATATCACAGGCGCTGCACTCAGCCTTCAGGGAGTTTAAATGGGATTCCTGGATACCGGCCCTGTAGCTGATCGGAGCGGCCTCCGGTCCTCCCATTGACTGGTGTGACACGCTCCCTGTCAGGAGTGGCTTGGCGTCTGTCACTCACAGAGCTGTCAGCAGCAAGTGTATCAGGGTGGGATCGCAAATCAGCTGCTGCAGCCTGTTGATCCCTGCAGCCTGAGCACAGCCTAGCCCTGACAGGCAGGATGGAAGCACCGTTGTATGAATCGCAACACCCTTAACACCGCATGTGCCAAACATATCAGTAAGTGGGAAGGAAACACAGTTTTATAAACAGCACCATCCCTACCTGCTACTGGCAATGAACTCTACAAGATGAAGGAAGGAAGCACCATTGTATTTTCTGCATCACATCTACTTCCGATTGTGCCATACTGTACAGGAAGTGGGAAGAAAGCATCATTTAATGAACTAAAGCATGAACACCTCTTTGGGGCACCAAATCTCAAAGGGATCAGGATGGAAGCACTGTTATATGAACCGCGCCACCCCTGCCCGCAATTGTGCCAAATATTACTGGAAATGGGAAGGAAGTTTTATTAATGAACAACAGCACCCACAAACCTTTTCGGCACCAATATAACAAGGGGCAGGAAGGAAGCATCGTTATATGCCCTGCCCAAATTGTGTCAAACCCTAAAAGGAATGGAAGGAAATACCATTTTAGGAACAGCATCACCTTCACTCTCTTGCAACACTGAGCAAAATAGGGAGCAGGAAGGAGGAACCGTTATATGAACCAAGCCACCCCTGCCCCCAATTGTGCCAAACAAAACAGGAAGGGGGAAGGATGCAATGTTTTATAAACAACACCATCTTTACCCCTTTCTGGCAATGAACTCTATAAGATGAAGGAAAGAAACACAGATATATGTCCTATTCCACTTACACTTAATTTGATTGAGCCAAACTCTGGAGGAAGTGGGATGGAAGCAGCATTTAATTAAAAACAGCAACCCCAACACTATTGGCACCAAATCTCGCAGAGGACAGGAAGGAAGCACCGTTATATGAACCGCGCCACCCCTGACCCCAATTGTGTCAAACTCTACAAGGAATGGAAGGAAACACTGTTTTATGAACAGCACCACCTTCACTCTCTTGTAGCACTGAGCATAATCGGGAGCAAGAAGGAGGCACTGTAATGGGAACCGTGCCATCCCTGCACCTGCTTGTACCAAAGAAATCAGGAAGTGGTAAGGAAACATCATTTAATTAACAACAGCACCCCCACCGTTTGTGGCACCAAACCTCACAGGGGGAAGGAAGGAAGCACCATTATATAAGCCATGCCACCCCTGCCCCCAAATGTGCTGAATAATACTGGAAATGGGAAGAAAGTATTATATATTGAAAACAGCACACCCACCCCTTTTTGGCACCAAATCTCACAGGGGGCAGGAAGGAAGCACCGTTATATGAACTGCGCCACCCCTGCCCCAATTGTGTCAAACCCTACAAGGAATGGAAGGAAACACCGTTTTATGAACAGCACCACCTTCACTCTCTTGTAGCACTGAGCATAACAGGGAGCAGGAAGGAGGCACTGTTATATAAACAGCGCCACCCCTGCCCCCAGTTGTGCCAAATAAAACAGGAAATGGGAAGGAAGTATTATTTAATGAACAACAGCACCCCTAAACAATTTTTGCACCAAATCTCATAAGGGCAGGATGGAAGCAGCGTTATATGACTCGCGATAACTCTGTCCTGAATTGTGCCAAATAATACTGGAAATGGGAAGAAAGTATTAAATATTGAACAACAGCACGCCCACCCCTGTATGGCACCAAATCTCACAGGGGGAAGGAAGGAATCACCGTTATATGAACCACGCCATCCCTGCCCCAATTGTGTCAAACCCTACAAGGAATGGAAGGAAACACCATTTCTTGAACAGCACCACCTTCACTTCCTTGTGCCCCTGACATAACAGGGGCAGGAAGAAGCACCTTTATATGCCCCCGCGCCACCACTGCCCCATTTGTGTCAAACTCTACAAGGAATGGAAGGAAATACCGTTTTATGAACAGCATCACCTTCACTCTCTTGTAGCATTGAGCATAAAAGGGAGAGGGAAGGAGGCACCGTTATATGAACCGCGCCACAACTACCCCCAATTGTGCCAAATAAAACAGGAAATAACGAAGGAAGTATTATTTAATGGAAGTATTATTTAATGAAGAAGAGCACCCCCAAACCTTTTTGGCACCAAATCTTACAAGGGCAGGATGGAAGCTCCATTATATGAACTGCGCCATTGCTATCCCCAAAGGTGCCAAATAAAACAGGAAATGGGAAGAAAGTATTATTTAATGAACAAGAGTACCCCCAAACATTTTTGGCACCAAATTTCACTGGGGGCAGGAAGGAAGCACTGTTATATGAACCACACCACTACTGCCCCAATTGTGTCAAACCCTACAAGGAATGGAAGGAAGCACCGCTATATGAACCGAGCCACCCCTGCCTCAATTGTGTCAAACCATACAAGGAATTAAAGGAAACACCGTTTTATGAACAGCATCACCTTCTCTTGTAGCACTGAGCATAACCGGGAGCAGGAAAGGGGCACCGATATATGAACCGCGCCACCCCTGCCTCCAATTGAGTCAAACTCTAAAAGGAATGAAATACCGTTTTATGAACAGCATCACCTTCACTCTCTTGTAGCACTGAGTATAACAGGGAGCAGGAAGGAGGCACTATTATATGAACCGCACCACTCCTGCTTCCAATTGTGTCAAACGCTACAAGGAATGAAATACCGTTTTATGAACAGCATCACCTTCACTCTCTTGTAGCACTGAGAATAACAGGGAGCATGAAGGAGGCACCGTTATATGAACCGCGCCACCTCTGATCCCAATTAAGCCCAATAAAACAGGAAATGAGAAGAAAGTATTATTTATTGAACAACAGCATCCCCACATCTTTTTGGAAAAAATCTCACAGGGGGCAGGAAGGAAGCACCGTCATATGAACCCCAC
>JAODAL010084045.1:0-11045 GCA_025379985.1 Phyllomedusa bahiana
GCCTTACTCTGTGGGGGGACGGCCGTCGAAAACGTCCCGGATTTTCGGGCAGAGGTCCCCTTTGGCGGAATCCAGGGCCCAGTTTTGTACGTGAGGGTTTTCGGGGGACCCGTTTGGACCACCCAAGGGGAGGGTATTTTAACCCAAACCCCAAAGGGAACGGGAAAAAGGGTACCCCCCGGTTTTTTTCACCGGGCCCCCGTCGCAAAGCGGGAGGGCTTGCTGCCCTTGTGTTTCCCCCAGGTCGTTCCCCCCGAGGGTGACTTTTTGCGGTGGGGGCCCGGGGGAAACGGGTTTGGAAAACAAAAGTGGGAGAATCCAGGGGCCGTAGTCAGGAACAGGCAAAAGGGCAGGGCAGGCGGAAAAACGGGGCAAGGTCGGGGAAGTTTAGGGGGAAGGGACGGGTTAAAAGGGTTAAAAGCAATCCCGGACAAAGGGGACACCCCAAAACCCTCTCACAAAGGGCACCCCAACAATCTGGAACAGGTCCCGGGGGGGCGGATACATTTTTTAGGACCAGCCCCCCCGGGCAAAAAACCCAAAATTACCGGGACACGGGGCCCTTTTAAATTTTAAACCACCCGTCGCGCCCTCCGCGTTTAGGGGGGGCCGCCCCAAGGCGCACGAGGGCCCCGGGACAGACGGGAGCGCCGTCCCCGGGAAGGGGGGGCCAGGTAAGCAACCCGGGCCGGGGGGACGGGGGTTTGGCCGCGGGGGCCCGGGAAAAAGCCCGCGCCGGGGGCCCTGGCGGCAGGGAAAGGGCCCGGGCGGGGGCAGCGGGGGCCCGGGGGGCCGGGGCCATGACACACTTTACCTGTGGGGGGGTAAACATAAATAAGATGCTGATGGGGGGGTAGCAATATGGAAAACTTTTCCTGCTCCTCCAAATTACTTTTCCCTTTGGATAACATGCACTCACTGGCCACTTTTTTTAGGTAAAACCATGCTATTAAGGGGTTGGCCCCCTTTTTTCCCCTTCAAAAATTCCTAAATTTTCTTCGGGGCATAGATTCCAAAAGGGTTTGGTTGCAACGATGCCCCAATTTGTCCCAAAGGGGGCCCCAAAAAAAATTCCAAAAAATTTTCCCCCACACCTTTACACCCCCCAAACACCCAGCCTAAACCCTTTGATACAAGGCAGGATGGATCCATGCTTTCATGTTTTTTGATCCCAAAAATTTCTGCCCCTCCCATCCGAATGTCGCAGCAAAAATCGGGGACTCATGGACCAGGCAACTTTTTTTTTCCAAAATCTTTACTGTCCAATTTGGGATAGTTTGGGGAAAATTTGGGAGCCTCAGTTTCCTGTTCTTAGCGAAAGGAGTGGCCCCCCCCGGTGTGGTTTTTTCTGTGCTGTCCCACCCTTGCCTCAAAGTTCGCCGTACTGTGCGTTCAGAGATCCCTTCTTTTTTGCCTCCCTTGGTTGAAAACGGGTTGCTTTTTGAGTCACTGTTCCCTTTTTCTATAAAGCTGAACCATTCGGGCCCCAAACCCCCCCCCCCCTTTGACCTCTGGCATCAAAAAAGGCATTTCCGCCCACAGGACTGCCGCTCACGGGAAAATTTTTTTTTTTTTTTCGGACCATTCTCTGAAAACCCCCTAGGATGGTTTGTGCGTGAAAACCCCAGGGAGATCAGCAGTTTTAAAAATACAAAGACCCCCCCTTTCCCGGCACCAACCCCCTTTCCACTTTTCCAAAAGGCATTTAAAAACACCTTTTTTTCCCCTTTAACTAAAGCTCGGTTTGAATGCAGTAGATTGTCTTGACCATGCCCTACACCCTAAATGCACTGATTTTCCCGCCATTGTTTGGGTTTATTAAAATTAAGTTTTTAAAGAGCATTTGGGAAACGGGTTTTTCCCTTTAATAAAGGGGCCCGGGGTGAGGGGAAAGGTCAAATAAACCTGTGTGGTGGTCACATGAAAGATGTTTGCGGGAAGTAGAATACTGGAGAAATTTGTCCTCCATACAAAAATGTTACCTTTTTACCAGGGGTCATATGAAATTTTTGGGGTTTGGCCCCACAGGGGACTTTTTTTGTCCAGTTACTTCCCAGTTACTCCGGGCAGCCTTTACTGGGAGTGGGGGCTCTCCCATTTTTTTTTCATGTGGGGGGCCCCTTCACGGCAAAGTAGAGGTATTTTCTAAAAATTTTTATACTTTTTAAAAAATTATTGTTTGATTTCCTTTTTAACTTAAATAAAAAAAGAAAAACATTTTTAAAAGCCCTTAAAAAAGTGAAAAACCCCTTTAAGAAATTAAAGGGATTTTACAACGAAATTATGTTTTGGACTCAGAGAAGCTAGGGGTTATTAATTTAAAAATTTACAATCAAATTTTAATTGGGGCCCTTATGTATGAAAGCGGGTTAGCAGAAAGGGACTGCCCCCTTGTTGCCCATTTTAAACCCCAATCAGAGCTAAGTTTTTCTTTTTCATATAGTTCTCTGGGAGAATGAATTCTGAGCTGTGATTGGTTGGACAACAAAGACAGTTCTATTGCTAGACAGTTTTCATACATACTATATGGCCCATAGTATTTTCTGCAAAAGGTTCGAAAATAGTACCTTTTATCTAATGAATGAGATTATGACTTAAAGAAGATATGTGACTTCTAGGACTAAAAGGGGAATCATACAACACAGAGATCTCAGAATTGTTATATCACAGGGGAAAACAGGGATTTACAAAAAAAAGAAATGTTCCCATTTTAAATAAATAAAATTTGATATTTAAATTTAGTGTGGGCTGGGGGGCCCCAGGACCCCCAGGTTGGGTTGACTTTAGGGGGGCCCCCTAGTTGAGTTTTTGTGGGCCCCACCCGGTTTAAGTTCTTTTTAAGTTTTAAACCCAAAAACTGCTGTAAATGGGTTGCTTATGCCTTTCCCATAAATCGCCCCCCTTGTTTTTTGCCTCTTTTTTTATGCTTTTTTTAAACCCCTTCTGAGAAAGTATATGGAAATTAAAAAACAACTTTAGGTCTACCATGCCCGGGGCCCACCCGGGGATTTCCCCTATTCCCCGTGGACCAGTCCAAGCCTGTTTTAAGTACTTTTTGTATTGCTTTGCATTTAGGGGAAAATCAATTTTCTTGAAAAAAAGTTTCTTTATACATTTTAAGGACCAGGGCAGGGGTTTCACGAAAGACAAAGGGCGAAGGTGAGGCCCTTATTCTGGGGCCCAACCGGGGGTCCTTGCCAAATTGGGGTACCCGGGGTCCCTAAAAAGGTTTTTTCCCCAAACCCGGGAAAATTTACGCTAAATTTTGGGGCAAAGGAGAAAACAGGACGCAGACAAAAACAGAAAAATCATGGGGGAGTCAGGGCAGGCAAAGTTTGGCAACAAAAGGTAAAAGGGAGTACCGAATCCCCGATGACAAAATAACCAAAAGTTTCCCAAACCAGATTCAAAGAAAACAGAAAAATCCAAATTATGAAAAACAGGCGACCTATGGGCAAGGTAACCTATAGCGGGAAAAAGGAAAACAGGAAGCTGGGGACCGAAATTGGGGAATTTGGAGAAGGTAGAACAGAAGTGATGGGGAAAGGGAAGATTTCAACAAAAAAGGAAACAGCTTAACCCAAAGGCAACGTTCACAGGGGTGTATTTCCCCTTTGCAATTACGCCGGGGTTGGGGAGCGGGGGGGCCCGGGCAGCCTGCCGGCCCCATAACATTCTTTTAATTCAGGGGCGGGGTAAACCCGTGAAAAAAATTGCCCATGTCACTTCTCCCCCCACTGGGTGTATTGTGCAGCAGGGGGGGAGACGTAATCCATAGTTCTCTAGGGAAAATATGGGGATTACCGTAATGTTTTGGGACATATCTCGCCTCTTTTTGGGCGCAGTACGGCGCGAAATACGGGGCAATCGTCCCCATTTTAAGCCGTGGAACATGGGCCAAATATTTGCGGGAAAGGGTTTCCCCGGGCCACGGGGTTTGCCCAAAAATAAATTAAAATACAGAGCGGCAGACAGTGTTCACACTAAAAAAAAATTATGTCAAAAACCATATTTTTTCCGGCGTTTGGCCGTCCCCGGCGACCAAACCCAAAGCGGGGGGTCTTTTGGGCATGATCTTTGACAAGAGATGGGCAAATTTGGATTCAAAATGAATTTAAATTTTCGTTTTAGAATTTCAGAAAATTTTCGGTTTAAAACAAAGTGGGAAGTTTGAGGTACTTCGGGTGAATGAAGGGGCTTTGATTAAATAAAAGGGCCCTTGCGAGAAAATGGCTTTACTGGGGCAAAGCAACTGGGGGGAAAGGGAAGGACATAGTCTGCATGACATGTGCAGAAAATAAAAACCCAAAAGAAAGAGACCGGGGGATTCTGTACGTCACCAGAAACTAAAAAAGGGCCCGGGGCGCGACGCTGGGAGCTCAAACTCCTTCACTGTACTGATCAGGGGAAGGTGCTGCTGAAAGCTGATTGTGATAGCTTTTACTAAAGAATGTTTTTTTATACAGCGATTTTTTGGGGGGTGTCTCAGTTTGTCTCAGAGACTGCTTCTTTTAAAAGGTTCAATTTTGTTTTTTTGGGGGTATTGGACCCTGAACCCAGTTTTTGCCCCACTGCCCTGAAATAAAAATTTTTTAATGCTATCTGCTCACAGCAAAATTGAATACCCAAGGGGGATCTAACCCCAGTTCCTTTTGTATTCATTTAAAGAAACAGTTTTTTTTTACAATCCCAAATCCCATTTTAAATTTTCGGCTGCAAAATTCTTTTTGCGCAATTTAAAAATCCAGGGTTAATTAAGTTGTTTTTTTTCTCCCTTGGTGACTCCAAAAACCCCCTTTTTTTTCCACCGCCAAAAAAAAAAAATTTTTCCCCTGAGCCTAATTCACAAGCAAAGGGTTTAATTAAAATTTTTTTCTCTTTTGTTACGTAAAAACACGGCCTTTGTAACACGCAACAAAGTTTCCATATTTGGGGTTTGCTCAATTTTTTGGGCGCAATTTACACCCCGGGGGGAAAAATTAAGCGTTTTTTTCTGCTGGGGTTGACAAAAAAAAACCGTTTTTTTCACCCCCCAAAAAATTAAAATTTTCCTTTACAAAATTCACAAGCAAGGTTAATTAAAATTTTTGTTCTCTTTTTGTGTACGTAAAAACACCAATTGTAACACACTACAAAGCTAGTGGGTTTGTGTGGGCTCATTTTTTTTGCGAAATTTTTTACATCCAGGGGTTAATTAAGCGTTTTTCTGCAGTTGAAACCCCACCAAAAAAAACTTTTTTTTTTGGACCGCCAAAAGAAAAAATTTTGTAGCTAATTCTTTAACTAAAAGGAAAAATTTAAAACCCTGTTTTTTTGTTTTTTTTTTTCAGTAAAATACACAGATTTTTTAAATTTGGCACATACGGGTTAAATTTTTTTTCCCTCCCCCATTTGTGGGCCTTTTTTATTCCAAGGGTTCCCCCCAAGTTGTTACTTGGGTTCTTTTGGGAGCCAAATACAGGGTGTTTTTTTATCATATCAGATATTTTCATAAAACAGTGTCTGTACCCTTTAGAACAAACATATGTCATACAGAGGGGTTGGCAAGCTCTTCCCCTTTCCGATGGGGGCAGGGCACAAACTTTCCGGGCCCGGGTTCGAAACACAGAAAGGGGGAAAAGTCGCACCCGGGGGGTCACTGGGTGGGGGCCAAAACAACGGGCCTTTTTCATCTAGGGGGCCGTTTGCTGACTAGAAACCCCAAAGGGGTTTTTTAAATTGGGTTGACTAGGTCACCCCACTTCCCCCCAGATGAAAAATCTGCCCAACCCCACCAAGAGTCGGGGGGAACTTCAACACAACCCTTATTTGGGCATGGCCCGGGGAGGGGGGTCACAACCCTCCCCTGTCCCCCAACCTGCCACGTCCCATCCTTTTCCCCTCAGCCAGAATCTACTATGGGGTCGGGGCTCAGCGCCACTATATAGCAGGATGAACAATTTAGGAGGGAGTCAGAAGCTACTTGGCAGCAAAAAAATGGGGCCAAAAAACCCCTGTTTCTTCCCAGTAGACGGCAAAGTATAAGGGTTTGAAGTGGCAGGGGGGTCATGTTTTGGGGGTCCCCTCGCAAAACCAAAAGCCCGGGGTGATTTGGACAGCAGTGTTTATAAACACAAATAGATGATGATGTAGCCGACCGCATTTGGGACCCGGGTTTGAGGAAAGGGGGGCTTCATCATCGTCAGGAGAAGAGGGGGCAGCTTACGCGTCAGGCGCGGCGCAGCCAGCAAGCGGGGCGGTGGCTGTGAGTCAGCAGGAAAAGCAGCAGTGTGAGGCGGGGGCCCAAACCCGGCCCCCGGGGTAAAAAACCCGCTTCGCAGTTCCAAGAAAGAAGGCACAGGGGGTCAGCGAGGCAGCGTCGGCAGTAGTCACTCAGGGCGGGGGTTGGGGGGTTAAAAAACCCCATAACCCCGGGGGTTTTGGCAGTTCCTTTTCAAAGTATGGTATATGTAAAACTGTAGGCAGAAAGTGAAGCGTGGCCAGGGCTAACGTTGGCACCCCCCACCCTTGCGTCAAAAACCATGGGAGTGTCACCCCTCCGGTGGCCCGGGGGGAAAAGTGGCTCCCCCTGTTGTGGGCCACCCGCCCCCCGCAACAGCAGCAGCCACGGCATTGGCACCATGCCATTGCAGCCAGTCAAGGGGTCCACCCCCTCTGCAGGGGAGCGTTTCTCTTTGACATTTATATCCCGGGCCAAGCTCCTGCTCCTCGCTACTCATGGGGCCCCGCAGTTTTTTCAAACGAGGCTATTCAAAGAGAAAAACAAAAAGCGTTCCCAAACCCTCCAAGGTGCAGAAGCTGACCTTTCTCCTTTTTCCAATTTTTGGGGCTGCAGGGCCCTTCCCTTTTTAAATGGTGGGGCTCGCACCGTTCAAAGAAAAAATGGGTTTTGCCGAGCCGAATGGAGATTTTCCAAGCCGTAATTTCTTTTCCCAAAAAAGGGAGTACCCCGACTTCATAAATATTTTAAAAAAACAGAAGGGGGCCAGTCCTTTTAGCTTATCGGTTTTTTTCAAAGGGGCACGGGGAGCACGGCTCTGGAGCTGTAACTACGGTCAGGGGCCCCTAAAATTTCCCCTTTTTGGCCCACGGGTGAATGTGCTTCCGGCCCCGGCACACGCCGCTTTCTCCTCCCCATTGTAAACTGCTGCTCCTCCCGCGCCAATTTCCGCCTCCTTTCCCCCTCCACCACCCCCACCCCTCTCAACCTCCCCAACAATGCTTTCCCTCAACCCATGTGTAGGGGGACAGCGGGTCATGCAGTTCTACACCTGGCTTTTCCTCTTTGAAAAAAGAAGTCACACAGGGGAGGAAAATGCTCCGCTTCATTAAACAAGAAAACCCATGTGTGGCCCTTTTTCCCGCGCCAACCCGCAGATCCCGGGGAACCCCTGGTGATGGACAATGGGAGGAAAATGGAGTCCGCCCGGGCACCGAGGAGGGAATTTTCCCTGGCCTGCATGGCGCACATGTTCAATCTGGGTTTTGAAAAAGGGTTTCCCGAATTTTTCCACCCCTCTTTAAAGATTCTGAAAAAACCAGGAAAAAAGTGCCAAAGGGACTTCAACCTTCCTACAAAGTCCCGGGAAAACCCCTCCCCCGAGTTGCAGGGGGTAGAAAAACCCCCCCCCCCAAAACCCCACCTAAAAAAGCGATTTTCCACCCTTTGGGGAAATTTCCCCGCCTGCACATGTTGGAAACCCACTTTTATGAACAAAAAAAGGCCATTTAAAGAAATTTTTTGATGATCAGGCCCGGGCCGGGTACTTCCCTGTTTAAAATTTTAGGTCAAACCAGTGGCAGCTCCCTGGGGTTACAAACCCGCCGTTTGTTGGGGGGCCAATTTGAGGGGGCCAAAGTTTTTTTGCCCTCCCCCAGGGCAAAGGGGTAATACCCTCATTCCCCTGCTCATGGGGCCTGGAACAGATCCCGAAAAATCTGGCTGGGCAGGGGACGGAGACGTTTCGACTACATCCGGGGGCCAAAATTAGTCCGGGGGGACTGAAATGGAGGGGGAGGGAGGAGGATGAGGGGGACATTGGAGCAGAAGCATTGGGCTGGGAAATATTTGGGTTTTCTACCCCGTTGACAAAATAGGAAAGGGGCAGGAGCAGCTGGAGGGGGTAGAAAGGAGATGAGGGAAAAAATTTAGGCAGATGATCCCAAGCACTGTTTGGGATATACAGTTTTTGATTGGGGGCAGGAGCCCCCCGGGGTCACTTTTACAGATGGACCGCAGCATGCGATTTGCCCGGCTTTAAAAAAGCCGAATAGTCGCAAACCCCCAGAAAATTTACTTCTGGGTCTCCACCCAATTTGGAAACCCGGGCGCTACCCTTTCCCAAAAAGGGGAAACCTTTTTTTCCCCGCTATTGAGAGGGAGGACAAACCAAATACATAGGGAAATTTCCCCCGTAGTCAGTTTTTTGCTTTCCTTTTTTGGCGGCCCCTCGTCCCCCCTCGAAGGGGTGGGCCCGGGTTTTTTCAAACGCCAAAAGTACACCTTTCCGCGGGTTCAGGGGGGAAAGGGGGGGGGGGTTCGGAGCATAAACCCCCCATCACAGCAACCTAAGACCCCGGGGTCCCCTGATGAGGGAGCTTCCTTTAACCCCCTATTTAGGAGGGGCATTCCCCCAGCAGCAGGACCTGGACAGACCCCCGATCCACCAGGTGGTCCCCACTTTGACAGCACCTGCCCCCCCAAATTTTGAAGATCCCTGGACTACTGGGCAGGCCCAAAATGGGGTTTGGGCCGCAACCCCTTTCCGAAATTTTGCAGTGGAGAAAAACCCGTTTTTGGGCCCGGCCAGTAGGGGTGGTATCAGAGCTGGGGGTTCACTGCGGCGGGGGGCCCTCGTTTTCCCCCCAAGGGGAAAACCCCCTTTTCCCCCGGGAAAAGTGGAAAAAGAAATGACCTTTGTCCCCAAAATTAAAACAGGGGTGGATCGGCCAGGATTTCCACACCCCAAAGCCTTAAGGGGGCCCGACTACATCAAACCATGACCCCACCCAAACTGTTTAAAAAGAGTCTGGGTTTTAAAATAACCCGCCCAGCCCCCTATTCGATGCCGCCACCCGCCTGATCCCCACATCTGCTAAATTTTTTTCCATCAGCCCCAAAAAACCATCTTTACCAGGGACTGGGAATTTCCACCCACCTCCACCTCTGTTCCCTTTTGGGCCCCTGCGACCTCATTTGCTGGGGTGGCTGCTGGGGGTGCCCCCCCCCCCCGGGGGACCTACACCGTTTCATTTTGGGCCCCTCCCCTGACCTCAATTTCTGTTTTCCCCTGCCGGGGCCCTCACCGTCCCCCTCCTGTCCCTTGTGCCACTTCCGTGGCCTACTTTCCCGTTTTTTTTCCACCTCCAAATGTAAATTTTGCCACTTTCCCGACCTCATGCTGCTGCTGTGGCCTTTCCCGGGCCTAGAAAACTGTGTTTTATTTTTGCCCCTCTGTGGCCTATTCCCCGTTTTTTTCCCCTCCCAAAAGTCAAATTTTGCCACTGTCCTTCCCCCATGCTGTTTCCGGGCCCTCACCTCCACTCTCTGTCCCTTGTTTCCACTCGGGGCCCTACTACTGTTTTTGCCACCTCCCCGAATGCATTTTGCCACTTTTCTGACCTCATTCCCGCTGCCGGGCCGTCACCCTTTCCCCTCTCTGTCATTGTGCCACTCCCGTGGCCCTAAATACTGTTTTGGGCCACCTCCAGAATGTCATTTTTTTGCCACTGGGCTGAAACCCCCATGCTGCTGCTGCCCCTGACCTACACACCCGTGTCATTGTTCCTCTGTCTGACCCCATGCGCTGCGTGTTTTTCCCGCCCTGACCTACACACTCTGTCATTTTGCCACTCTGGGCCTATTTTTGTTTTTGCCACCTCCAAAGCATTGTGCCACTGTCGACCACATGCTTTCTGCTGTGGCTGCTACCGTGCCCCCCACACGTGTCATTGTCCCCCTCTGTGGGCCCACTCCTGTTTTTTTTCCACCTCCAGAGGGTTTTTTCCACGTCCCCACCTCATGCGCTGCGTGGCTCTGCCGGTGACCTACACACTCTTCATTGTGCCACTGTCGACCTCATGCTGCTGCTTGGCTGCTGGGGTGACCTACACACGGGCATTGTCCACTGCTGACCTCAGCTGCTGTGTGCTGCTGCCGGACCCACACACTTGTCATTGTCCCCACGTCCACCTCATGCTCTGCTTGTTTGCTTTCCCTACCTCCACTCTTCATTGTGCCACCTGTGGCCCCATTTTTTTTTTGCCACCTCCAGAATGTTATTTTGCCCCTGTCGCCCACAGGGGCTGCTGTGGGGCTGCTAACCGGGGACTTCACACTGTGTCTTGTCCCACTTGTGGCCACTCCCGTTTTTTTTTCCACTCCAAATGCATTGTTCCACGTCTGACCCATGCTGCTGCTGTGGCCTGCCCACCCCCCCAAAAACTTTCATTTTGCCCTGTCTGACCCATGCTGCTCTGGGCTGCTGCGGGGACCTACACACTTGGCATTTTGGGCCACTGTCTACCCATGCGCTGCTGTGGCTTTCTGCCGGACCACACACCTGTCATGTGCACCTGGGCCCATTCCTTTTTTTTTTCCACCTCCAAATGTCATTGTGCCCCTCTCGACCTCATCTGCGCCACGGTCACCTCCACCCCTTGTCATTGTGCCCCTCTGTGGCCTACTCCATTTTTTGCCACCTCCAGAATGCATTGTGCCACTGTCTGACCTCATCTGCGCTGCCGTACCTACACACTCCTTTTGTGCCACTTGTCTGACCTCATCTTCTGCTGTTTGGGTGCTCCGTGACACACAGTTCTTGTCCCCCTCTGTGGCCCCTCCTGTTTTTGCCACCTTCCCGAATGTCATTTTGCCACGTCGACCTCAGCGCTGCGCCGTGCCTACACTGTGTCATTTGGGCCCCTGTCTGACCTATGCTGCTCGTGGCTGCTGCCTGACCTACACATGTGCATTGTGCCACTCTGTGGCCTACTCCTTTTTTTGCCACCTCTAGAAGTCATTGTGCCACTGTCTACCCCATGCT
>JAODAL010084046.1:0-11045 GCA_025379985.1 Phyllomedusa bahiana
AATACCGCGATTTCAACTTTGCGATAAAAATCGTCAAACTACTAGTCAGGTTTACAGACATAGATATAAAACATGTCTCCACTCGTCCCCCCTATAAACCTTTAACCACCAAAGGGGGATGCATAAAGTTGTCTGATGAGGAAAAACAAGTTGTTTATGAGCTGAAAGCCATTATTCTTAGTTTGCCGTCATTGGCACTCCTAAAGTACACCAAATTACATCTATCTGTTCTATCTGTCATGAACAAAAAGGGACAGACTTCTGATATGCTTATCCAAAATATGGTGGGAAAAACAAAAAACCAATGGCGTATTCGTGTCAAATTGAATTCTGGATCTCAACAGAAGCTTTTGTTAAAAAATCAGTGCTAATCCGCCTGTTGATGTAGCGGCCAATGACGTTTTTCAGCCCCGCATGTGTGGGGGCCGGGAGATGGCTTGCGCTCGCACCTCGGGGTCTAGGCGGTTGAGTTATTTTTTTTAACCCTAATAGAACTTACCTACAGAAAGGGGGGGCCCTCCCTATGGGGGGCCCTACCTTAGGGCCCCCCTTACAGTAACCTAGTAAAGCCTGTCTACCTTATGGGGGCCCCTTTTAAACCCTACTAAACCCTGTCTACCTATAAAAGGCCCCCTAAAACCCTACTAAGCCTTCCCTAGCTATAGGGGGCCCTCATACCCTACCTAAATCCGCCTCCTTTAGGGGCCCCCCTTTCCCCTACTTAAAGTCTGCCTGCCTTTATGGGTCCTCCAGGGTACCAAAACCCTGCCTACTGTGGTTGGCCCCCAAGCCTCCCCGGTTGTCTACTTGGTAATATGTTCTGAGGGGTAAAGGCCATAGCTGTAACACTTTTTCGGGGGTGAATCCCATTCCCCCTCTGGAGCTGTGATACAAAGGGCCTGATGCCCCCAGGGAAGTTTGACAGAGGTGGGTAAAAATAGAAGGTGCTGGAAAATGAGGATTCTAAGTATTTGTGTCCCGATCTGCAGGAGAAGTTTTCATGACAGTTGCCGGGGGTTTTAAAAAAGGAAAAGTGAACGACTCAGGGCCGTGAGTCACAAAATATAACTGCCTGTAAGATCATTGTAGGAGAGCCTGGTACACTGGTAATTCCATATTGGTCACTTGTGGTGGTAATATTAGTCTTTGTATATGACTCATTCAGAATATTTGGGTATTATTCAGTCCTTGTGGTGGTAATTTTGGTGGTTGTTTCTGGTGGTTTTTTCCGGCCCTTCTGTAATACATTTTTGGGGTTGTTGGTCATGGTCTCGGGAAATTTTGTTTCTTAGCTAAGATGGGGATATGTATTTGGGGGTATTTGCTCCTTGTATTATTAGTAACTGCATGCTTAAGGGGTCCGGGAAATGTTGTGGTCAGGGGGAAGGGGGTTTGGTTAGGGGAGCCCCCCCAATGTTTGTTTGGCAAAGGGGCTTCTTAGTACTCCCTGGGAAACAAAAGACGTTGAAGCAGCAAAGGCAGCTTTATTGATTTTAAAACAATCTTCAATAGACATGGAGAATTTGATATTGAATATTTGAAAGTGCCTTCAAAATCAGGTTGACTCACAAACGGCGCAAATGGAGAAATGCTGGCGCAAACCGAAAATGTGTTTGGAAACATAGGGATGGTCGTTTTGTGCATCCCTAGTTTGTACCCTTTTTTCGGGCCCAATTTATTCATCTCCCTTCTCATTTTAAAAGGGGGGAAAATTTGATTTCTGCATAAAAAAATTTTCTTTTGGGCCTTTTTTTCCCACAGTTTTCGCAGGGGGTAAGAAGTGCATGATATGTGTGGGCCAATCCATGCAAAAGTCAAAATAGGATGAAAAAACTTGAAAGCCTGACTATCTATTCAGAGATAAAATTTTGACTAAACCGGTCCCCAAATGTGGGTCTATGGGTTTTCTTGGTATGTGGGAATGTTTCCCTCGTGGGTGGGGCCCGGCCATTCCCAAGGCACCAAGGGACAGCTAAAAAGCTGATATCTGAAATTGTGTGCAACTATGGTTTACCTGAAAAAGTGGAGTCTGATCGAAGGACTCACTTTACAAGACAAAGTTTGCAGAAATGTTGAAAGTGTTACAAATCAACCAGTATCTCCACACTTCTTATCACCCACAATATTTTGTGAAAGTTGAGAGAGCAAATGGTACCTTAAAAAACAAAGTAGCTAAGATCTGTGAGCAAACAAAAATTTCTTGGCTACAAGCCTTACCACTAGCCCTCTTCGCAATGAGGCACACCCAATGGGGGAAGCATGGGCTTTTATCATATTAGATACTTGGTTTGGCAGGCCAGCATTCACATGTGTTTTCTTTCCTCAAGAATTACATGGGCAGTATGCTTCTTTAACTGACTGTGTTACCCAGCTTCACAAGCAACAGACTAATTTGCATGGAAATGTCTTCTCATCCTCACCATTCCACAAGAGACTACTGGAACTCATCACCTACAGCCTGGAGACTGAGTGGTAATAAGAAGATTTGTGAGGAGAAATCTGGAACTCTGGTTTGATGGCCCGTACCAAGTGCTACTGATACGGAGGCGATAATACCTCCCAGCTTTGTTTGTGTAGTGACCAAATAATAAATCAACTCAAAAGTGAATGTGCACATACATTGTTGATAGAACAAGACACATTTCCAAAATGTCGGTACATCCTTTCTCCTTTATTAAAAGTTTAGCAAGAGTTTTGTAAGCTTTCAGTAGTAGGAGCATCATTATGCAAAATAGATAATATATTTTTATTGGACAATAAGGTATAATCATCATTTAAGCAACACCTTCTCATTATTATTCATTTATTATGACAATCCCCTCATAAATAATCATTAATATTTTTTATTATTTTATTGATCAGCTCATTAGTACTAAAAACATACCTCTAATTATTCTTAATCTCTGGTTAGGATGCATGACATAATCATTTTGAAATATCTAAAGGTCAATGGTTCTACTGCACTTGACAGAATAACACGGCTTGCAATTTATCTCTAACCTTTTACTCCTACAAATCTAACACTCTGCATTAGGATATGTCCTTCACAAGCTCATAACAAAGTAAGAATGTTGATACTTACAAGATCACTTTGGGTTTCTACAACAATAATACAAGGAAACAGAAGCTTCATGGAAAAATACCAGTCATTAGAAAAAAAAAACCGCAAACGTTAACCCTTACAGAACTAAATAATTTCTGTAAGAATTAATATCAATATCGCTACTGACTACACCCATTTTAGTTAAGGTGGAAGGTAAACAAACTGGATTCATGCGAATCATTATAAGAAAGGGAATTTTGAGATAGGTGACGAGCGTATGCACCAAAAGGGTGAAGCTAAGTGAGAATACATGTACTGTCCTGCCCGTTTCTTTGTGCCTTATATCTTCAGGTATAGGTGGAAGGAGAAAAGCAGAAGAACTCCATCTGGCTTCTACATAAGCAAACTGCCAAGCAACTGAATACAACTGACTGCTGGACTTGATCACATATTCCTGCCACTCACAAGGGTATCCCATTAATAGGTGTTTCAATATCTATGAATGATCTAAATCTCACAGATTATAGTTATGATGTTCAAATAGACATAGCCCACACAACTCATAATGCTCTCTCAGAATAAGGAATATATTTAGAAATTGTTGGTAAGACCGTTACACCTACTATATGTTTGGGTCCTATGTATGTGAGTCACATAGCCAAGATAAAAGGTCTTCTGGTCAGTTTTCCCAAGGAACACAAATAGGCTAATATTTTATATAAATACATTGTATCCAACACAGTAGATATACATGCTATGTAGCAATGAACAGAGTAGCGTGATGTGCAGCTTCAACAGGAAATGTCCATTATTCAGTATGTTTATCATCAATCCATTGTGGCTACTTAGCCTTAGAGCCTAGCCTTTCTCCTGCTGTGCTCATGGACATTACACCCTATTAGCTCACAGGTGCAAAATTTCAGGGATGGAAACCTCCTTCCTCAAGCATGCTATTTAAATATAAATGCTATTCCTCATAACATGTATATTTAATGTGTTTGATACAATATATTTATATAAAAGAAATCAAAAATATTAACCTATTTGGGTTTGTTGAAGTGTTATATAGCGGGCAAAGTAAAGAGGTACCACATTGATAGGTTCAGTGGTGTGCAGTCACTTACTGTATGTATTATTATACGGCACAGTGACAAAGTTGCAGTTTGCCCACGGTACATGTTCGATCAACAGACGGTAGAAATGCTACTGTAACATTCATTATGGCATATACCAGTGTTTTGTGCAACAGGAAACATAATAATTGCAATAGATTGTGTTTTTGTCCTGCTATGACAGCTCCTTTTGCTCCTTGATGTGCCTGTCATGGAGAGATAGATAAGGATGACTTGAGTTGTTAGACTCAAGTGCATAATAGTATGGTATGGTTTCATAGGTGGTTGGGAAATTATGGTAAAATGATTCAAGAGGTACAAGAGAAAAGTAGCACTTCAGAATAGAATGCCCCTAGATTTTCTGACAGTCAAAGAAGGTGGAAGTTGTGCTATTATAGGTGAAGAGTTTGGCACCTGGTTAGAAGATTCCCATGATCCCATAAAGGCACACATGAATAAAGTAAAAGAATTACAAAAAAAATCTAGACATATCAATGGAGGGATGGAATCCTTTTTCATGGATAGATTCTACTGGTGTATGTTTAATAACGTTCTTTCAGAGCTCTTAAAACCCATAGTGGTAATGATTGGATTGGTTTTAATACTCTTAATTGCTTGGAAATTATTAATGCTTTGTATTTCTTTTTATAGCTAAGGTATGGACACACCCAATCGCTGAGGAGAATCACAACAGCCTCAGAAATTACCATCTGCTGGCCTTGCTACTACCGTATAGCCTTCTGTTAATTTTGGGAGTCAGGTGGAAGACACCTTGTGTAATTTCAGGGGGAAACAGTCCGAGCCTGTGATCAACGTGCACTGAGTCCATAGACTTTGTGTCTCATGAGTCCAGAGGCCAGGACTTGTAATTAAATGCATTTCTGGATGCTGTTGGGGAGATTCTCCAATTAATAAAAATATGTGTGATAGTAAATTTATAAAGGGGTGAGAATGTTAAAGAAATTAATAAATCCATTGTAATGGGGGATGGAGCGGGCACCGCTGCCCCCCACGGCTCACTTACCCGTCCGCGCTCCGGTGCACGCTGATCCTGTCTGTCCCGGCCGCCGCGTGCGTACCCGCTGACTACGGCGCGCGCGACGGCTAGTCTGGATTTAAAGGGCCAGCGTCCCGGTAATTGGTCTATTGCCGGGCGCTGGTCCTATTTAAGGGATACGCCCCCAGCACTCGCTGCCAGTTCGTTGGCGTGCGTTACCTAGTCTAGAGAGTGTTGGAAGTCCGGCCTGATTACCCGTGTACTAGTCCATCCGCTACGGTCCCTGACCTTGCCTGTTTGCCGCCTGCCCTGACATTCTGCCCGTCTAAGACCACGAACCTCTGCCGCCCGTCATGACCTTCTGCCTGTCCCCGACTACGCCTCTGGTTTACGATTCTGTACCACGCAATACCCCGGCCACCATCGCAAGCAAGTACATGGGGGTAGCGACGGGTACCTCACGCCGCATCAAGTCCATCCCGCTTTGCGGCGGGCTCTGGTGAATACCGGGGGCTACTTAGACTCCTCTCCCTGGCGTGGCTTACGTTATCATCGCTTGTGGTGGTCCAGCGAATCCACCATACCCGTGACAGTACGAACTGCTCATGGATTCCGCCAGGGTACCCTTGCCGTTTCTCCGAGACTCACGGCGGCTGTCGCCCAGCAGAGCCAGTACATTGACCAGCTCGCGGCCATGATGCAGAACCTTGCGGCCCGTCTACCTCTGCCTGCGGTTGCCGCCTCCTCGCCAGAACCAGTTGGGCCTGCAGCCAAGGCTCTTCCTTTCCTGCACGGGACCTTCGCTGCATCTGCCGCTCCCTTCCCCGCTGTAATGGGCCCCCAAAAAAGTGCAGAGGCTTAAATCAGTCAAAGCCCCAAATCCACATCGAGATTTTGGGGCATAAATTTCCCCTACTGGGGCGGGCTAAAGTGGCCTTTTTAATTACCCTCTTGTCGGGAAAAGTTTTTGGAAAGGGGCCCCCCCGCTAGGGAAAACCGAGGGGGATCCTTTTGCGGCGAATTTACAATCCCTTCCCTCCAAGTTTCCGCTTAGTTTTTCGAAAAACCCGGGGCCCGCACACCCTCCGTGCCACAGCTCTGTTTCCTGTCTCCGTCGGGGCGACTCTACAGTGGATCACTACCCGTGCATTTTTCGCCCCCTACCTCTGAGCTGGAGGGAAATTTAATAAACCCCATTGGTGTCAACCTTCTGGAAAAGGCCTTGCGGGCCAAAAAAAAAGATGAGCCGCGGTGGGGGAACCCCCCTTTTCCCCCTTTTTTCGAATGTTTTGCTTGGTTCCAGAATTGATATTCGGTTTGCGGAGAGACAACAAGGCTCCGCCCCCCAACGGGGGGTCGCCTTTCCCGGGGTCCCTCGGCTGGTACTTTTTTTTCCCCCCGCCCCCCTTTTCCCCTCAGCCAAGGACAAACCCAGTGGGGTTGAGAGAGTCACCTGCCCCAGGAAAAACGCTCTGCATCGTCTGAGGCAGCATGCTTCTACGTGGCCCGGTTTTCGGGCCCACTCTTTGGGGGGGACTCCCAATTTGGCCTGGGAAAATTTTCGCATTTGGGGCTTGCGGGGAGTGGCCCCCCCGGGGTTTGTCATGCAGCTCTCTTCGTCTGACCTTTCCCCGAAACCTGTGAAACTTCCCCCAAACCAGACCTTTAAAGCCACCGCCTTCCTTTGATTTGGGGGCCCCGGGGGAAATTTTTGCACCCAAAGGGCGGGGGGTCCCCCAAATTTTTCTTCTCCCGGTGCCCCAAACTGCAAAAACCCCATGTTTGTTTTTTCCCGGGCAGGGGCAATTTGCCTAAAGGACGTTATTCGGTTTCGGGCACAGCCCCCCCTCACTTTGCGAAAACGCTTAGAAGGAGTTTTTTAAAAACTGTTTTTTTCTCCCTTCGCTCCTTTCAAAAATCCTGCTGGCCCTTTCCCTTGGTTGAAAGCCCATGCCCCGACCTTGGTTTGGGAAAACACGGGCGAAATTTTCCATTGGGGCCCCTGCGGCCACTCGCGATGTTTTCCCGGTCTCCGTTTGCTTTTGGGCCCGGGACTCCGTAAAGTCTAAAAAAGCCTTTGGGTTGCCCACCCCGTCCCAGGTTTTGCCGAGTTTTTTGAAAGGCCGGCCCGAAACCCCTCCCCCCCGACCCCGTTTGTTTTTGCCCTTTGCCCTGCCCCCCCGGTATACCTCCCCCAAGGGCCCAGAGTTTTATCCCCCCCCCGTCCCGGAGCTAAGGCTTGCAGAGTATATACGGGGAAAACCCTCCATGGGGCCTTTACAAAGTTTTCCTTTCCTGGGGGGAGGCCGGCTTTTTTCTTCGTTAAAAAGAAAGAGGGGAAACTCACGCCCCTGCACCCGTTAAACCCGGGGGATTTTTAATACAAATATTATAGAAAATCGATACCCCCTTGCCTCTTATCTCGGAGCTTTTTTCGATCCCCCTGCGGGGCGAAAAATTTTTTTTCCCCAATTTGGGACTTCGGGGAGCATACAACCTGTTTTCGTTTCCGGGAAGGCACGAGTGGAAGATTGGCCCTTTTTATCCCCAGAGATGGCCATTTTGAAATCTGGTTTGCGTTGGGCCCCCTTTTAAACTTTCCGGCGGTTTCAAAAATTTCGAAAATGAGATCTCCGCGTCCTCCCCCTATGTCTGTGTTTATTTTTAAACCCCTGATGACACCCTTTCTTTTTCTCTCCGGGATCTAGAGACCCACCGCCCCCACACCCGCCGGTGCACAAAATTTTCCCCGGGAAAACGTCCCCTCACAGGGGGCCCCCGGGGATTTTAAAAATATCACCCCCGGGGAAAAAGCCCTCCCGTGGGCCCCTTGCCAGCGGCCTTCGATTTAAAAGGTGGGACACCCCCTTCCCCGAACGGGCTGGCCACCTGGATTTAAAATTAAGTTCTTAAATTAACTCTTCTTTTGTTGGGGGGCCCCCCCTGGGCTCAAGATTTTTAAGGGGACTTCTTTCCGGGCCCCTGCACCTCCTGTCCCCTTTAACAAAGTCCCTCCCCTCACCCCCACGGGTTGTGTTGCCTCTCCGATGCCAAAAAAAACCTTTTGGGCCCCATATACCCATGGATTCTTTTCCCGGGCCCTCCTGGGGTAAACGGTCATTTGGGTGGGACCGTTAGGTTCTCTAAAAGGGGCTTTTTTTGTTCCTCTGGGGGTTTTACCCTCCGTAAACATTTGGCCCAAAACTTTTTTAAAGAATTTTTTTCGGTAAAAGGGGCTCCCGTTTTTTAAAAGTTTCCGTAGAGGGGCCCAGTTTGGGGTAAAAATTCTGGGGGGCCTGTGTGCTCATTTGCAGGTTCAGCGGGACTTTTCATCGGCATATCCCCCTCAAAGCAATGGGCAGGTAGGGGGGGTTTAATCAGTTTTTGGGGCCCTTTACCGGGCGACATTTTGTACCCGGGCCCGTCAGGAAAACTGGTTTTCCCTCCCCCCGGGGCAAAAATTTTTGTAAAATTTCCCCTTAGATTTGGGAGCCCGCTGGAGCCTCTCCCTTTTTTATTTTTGGGGCTACTTTCCCCGCCCCCCCTTTTCCCCCCTCTGCCTACCTGTGTCATTTTCCAGCCGTGGCCCCCAAGTAGGGGACATAAAGACACTCGGCAAGTCAAGGGACGGCCCCCCTACGGCCCCCATTTCGAAACCAAAGCCCCAGGCCAACGGGTTTCCGGGGGGACCTCCCCCCCCTTTAAAGCCGGGTTTAAAAGGGTTGTGGTTATCTGCCAAGTACACCCCCCCCCCCCCCGCTTTCAAGGTGCCCAGTTACAAGGGGGGCCCCTAAGTTTGGGGGGCCCCTTTTTGTGGTACTTCAGCAACTAAACCCGGTCCCTAAAAGCTCCGTTTACTCCCTTCTCTGCGTTTTTCCGAACCCCTTCCTTTCTCTCCCCAAGGGTTGTGTGCTGAATCGATTCTCCCATGGATCTGTCTCGCCCTTTTCCCGTGGCCGAAAATTTATAAAAACTTTGAGGTCAAGGAGGTGCTGTGGAGAAGACAGTGAGGGGGGAAACGTTCTTTTTTTATTGACTGGGGGGGTTTGGGCCCGGGGAAACATTTATGGGAAAATGAGGCCCGGGGGCCCCCGCGCCCGGCTCACTTACCCCCCCGGCCCCTCCGGTGCACCTGGATCCCGTTCCGTCCCGGCCCCCTTTTTGCCTACCTGTGCCCCGGGGGTTGGGCGCGTTGGCTTGGGCTGGAATTTTTAAAGGGGCCCGCCCTCCCGGTAATTTTGGGCTATTGCCGGGCGCTGGTCCTATTTTAAGGGATACGCCCCCCCCCAATCTCTGCCATTTTTTGGCGGGTTTCGTTAAACCCAGTCTAGAAGTGTTGGGAAATCCGGGGTGAAATTTCCCGTGTTAGTCCGTCCGCTACTTTTCCCCCGACCTTGCTGTTTGCCGCCTGCCCTGACCTTCTGCCAAACTCCCGAAAACGAACCCCCCGCCGCCCCTTCCCACCTTCCCGCCTGTCCCCCACTACGTCTGGATTTCGTTCTGTACCCGCAATTCCCCCGGCCCCCATGCAACAAATCAAACAGGGGTAAACGACCCGGTAACCCCACCCGCATCAAATCCAACCCCTTTTGGGGGGGCTCTGGTGGAAAAACCGGGGGCCCACTTTAAATCCGCCCCCCTGCCGTGGGGTTAAATAAACATCGCTTTCGGTGGTTTAGAGAAACCCCAACCCCTGACAGTACGAACTGCTGATTTGGGTTTCCCCCCAGGGGACCCTTTCCCGGGTTTTCCCGGGAACCCCAAAGAGGCTGTCGTCCCGCAGAGCCAGTGCATTGACCAGCTCGCGGTCATGATGCAGAACCTTGCGGCCCGTCTACCTCTGCCTGCGTTTGCCGCCGCCTCGCCAGAACCAGTTGGGCCTGCAGCCATGGCTCTTCCTGTTCCTGCACCGGGACCTTCGCTGCATCTGCCGCTCCCTTCACGCTGTGATGGAGACTAGTGTTGAGCGATTTTTATCGACAAAGTTGAAATCGGCAAGGTTTTTATGGTGATCGAAATTTCCAGATCATTCGATAATTAAGGTTAAAATCTGAGCATCATCTATTAAGATCGCGCCTTTTTCGGCGCTTCCTGTAATTTTGGCGGCCAGCAAATCATATTATAGAATAGAATAGAGCAGGGTGAGATGTGTGTGCGACGTCATGACTGGGATGTGTATGGTTGCGATTGGCTGGAAAAATCACATGACCTCGTTTTACATAGAACAGCGTTTCCTGTTTCAGCCTCAGTGTCTCTCAGCGTCTCATAGGGAAAGGACGTGCGCTCTGCCTGTGGCCACACAGCGCAGCGAAATTAGTCTATTTCTGCACAGAGAAACCTCTGCTATTAGCTGTGATCCTTCCAATTTAGTTAGATTAGAGATTTTAACATTTTATGTAGTTAGCTAGAGAATTTTAAAGCAGCATCTACCGCTGTAAAGTCACGGCGGAGGGAGCGGGGGGGGGCCCCCGCGGGCGAACACAGACAAGCTCTATCTATAAAGAACATTGGATAAAGTTCACCAAGACTTAGTGTAGATATTGTAGTGGAATATCTTTTTTATTAACAGTTTGCTATTGAAGTATTTCCTGGATATTGGGCAGTCTGAACTTATATTGGATAAACATCATTTCTAGTAACTGCAGGTCTCTTTGTTAGCTGCAAAACTCCACTTTTATTATCAGTATACATTTCAGATAGGTGTTCAATTTTACCCATTACACCTGTGACTGTTTATATTTCAACCTTGCACTTAAATTACAATCCAGCAATCTTGTAGTCAGCACAGGTTGTTTGTTGCCAAAAATACCGTGTATCGTACGAAAACATCACAGTTACGTGTTTTTTGACTTTTGCGCAACCCCCCGTATGTCATTGACGCGATCTAGTAAAA
>JAODAL010084047.1:0-11045 GCA_025379985.1 Phyllomedusa bahiana
GCCCCCCCCCCCAGTATTAGGGCCCCCTGTAGGGATTTTACCCCACACCCCGGGATGAGGGCCCCCTTTTTAGGCATTTTTGTGCCCCCCCCCCAGTATTTTTGGGCCCCTTTTGGGATAGCCCCCCCCCCAGTATTTTTTGGGCCCCCCTTGGGGAGGGGGATTTGCCCCCCCCTATTAGGGGCCCCCGAGGCTAGCCCCCCCCCCAGTATTAGGGCCCCCTTGGGAGGCATGCCCCCTCCCCAGTTTTGGGGCCCCCGGTAGGCATTTGCCCCCCTCCCCCGTATTGGGGCCCCCTGTAGGCATAGCCCCCCCCTCAGGGCCCCCTGTAGGGAATTTGCCCCCCTTCAGGGGCCCCCTTTAGGCTTTATCCCCCCGCCCGTTTTTTAGGGGCCCCCCGTAGGAATTTGTTCCCCCCCTCAAAGGGCCCCCCCTTTTGGGGATAGGCCCCCCCCCAAATATTAGGGCCCCTGTAGGGATAGCCCCCCCAGTTTTAGGGGGGCCCCCGTAGGGATTTTGCCCCCCAGTATTAGGGAACCCCCCCTAGGGGATAGCCCCCCCCGTATTAGGGGGCCCCCCCTTTTAGGCTTTAGTCCCCCTTTAAATTATTTTTGAGCCCCCCTTTTAGGCAATTTGTTCCCCCCTCCAGTTTTAGGGCCCCCCTTTTTTGGCATAGCCCCCCCCCCGTTTTTAGGGGGCCCCCCTTTTAGGCATTTGTTTCCCCCCCCCCGTTTTTAGGGCCCCCCTGTATGCATAGCCCCCCCCCCGTTTTTAGTTTTCCCCTGTTTGCTGGGTGCCTAAGGGGCCCCCCACACTTAAGGCTGGGGCCCGGGCTGCCTAAGGGGGGGCCCCCCATCCCCACCAAGGGGCCAATTTTTTTCCTTTTTTTATACAGTGACCCTTATGGATAGATACCAGTGGGACAAATGTGCTCTGCAAATTGTTTACTTACCCTTTTGGGCTCCCCAGGGGGACGTTTTTTTCTGAGGAGTCGTTCAACTTTTTTTTTTTTCTCTATTCGGTCCAGACCTTTTCCCTGATGACTTCCTCCGGGCCACCACTCGTCCCGGAAATTCACAAAAACAAAAAACCCGGGACTCCTTTTTACCTTTTTTTTTTTTTTTAAATTTTTCCCCAAAAAGGGGTTTTTCCCCCCCCCCCCATTTTACCCAAACTTTCCCCATTTTAATGGCCCCCAAAAGGTAAGAATTATTCCCCGGTAATTTTTGGGGCTCCCCCCAGTCGGTAAAAGTTTGGTACAACGGGGCCCCGGGCGGTAGCTTTTGGCCCTCCCCCGGGCAATAGCTAGGGTTTGCTTTTTTGGGGAGAAAGCAGGGGGCCCTTGGGCCCCCGGGCGGTAGTTTTGGCCAGGTTTCCCCCAAATCCAGTCCCCAAGGGCCCCAACAGGTCATGTTTTCCAGGATCTCCCACAGAATGCACTTTTCAAATTTTTTAATTTTTTTTTTTCACCTGTTTCAAAGCTAAGGAAAGCAAGAAAACATGGGCCTTTTTGGTGTTTTTCCCTTTAGGACCCAGGGTTTTTGGGGAACCCCTTTTGGGTTTTGGCCACCCCTTTTAGGTAGAAAAAGGGCCCCCTGTAGATTATGGTCCCCTTGTAGGCAGAATTTTTGGGGCCTTCCCCCTGTAGATTAGGGCCCCATTGTAGGGAGAATAGTCCCCTCCCAAACCCCCCTTGTAGATTTGAGCCCCCTTGTAGGCAGAATTTTTTCCCCCCCCCCCCTCCCCTTTTAGATTTTGGGGCCCTCTTGTAGGCAGAATTTGTTCCCCCCCCCCCTTTTCCCCTTTTGATTTTTGGGGGTTTCCCTTTTTTTAGGCAGAATAGGGCCCCCCCCCCCCCCCCCCTTGTAGATTAGGGCCCCCTTTGGGGGCAGAATATTCCCCCCCCCCGTTTGATTAGGGGGCCCCCTTTTAGGCAGAATAGGTTTAAACCCCCTGTAGATTAGGGCCCCCCCGTAGGCGAATAGTTTTCCCCCCCCCCGTCTTTGGGGCCCCCCGTAGGAATTTGTTCCCCTTTCCCCGGGATTAGGGCCCCTGTAGGCAAAAAATCCCCCACAGTATTAGGGGCCCCCTGTTTAAAGGTTAAAATTCCCCCCCCCCCCAGGGTTTTTAAAAGGCCCCCTTTTAGGTATAGTTTTCCCCCCCCCCGGTTTTTAAAAGGGCCCCCTGTTGGGGAATTAGTTTTTCCTTTCCCCCGTATTTGGGCCCCTTTTTTAGGGATTTGCCCCCTCCCCGGTTTTAGGGGCCCCCTTTTAGGGGATAGCCCCCTCCCCGGGATTAGGGGCCCCCCCGTGGCTACCCCCCCCCCCCAGGGGTTTTTGGGGCCCCCTTTTAGGCATTTGCCCCCCCCAGCAGTTTTAGGGCCACCTGTAGGCATAGCCACCCCTCCCCAGAGTATTAGGGGCCCCTGTAGGATAGCCCCCCTACCCAGTCTTAGGGCCCCCTGTAGGCATAGCCCCCCCCCTCAGTATTAGGGCCCCCTGTAGGCATAGCCCCCTCCCCAGTTATTAGGACCCCCTGTAGCATAGTTCCCCCCCTCCTCAAGGGGCCCCCGGTAGGCATTAGTCCCCCCAGTATTAGGCCCCCCCCTTTAGGCATAGTCCCCCCCCAGTTATTAGGGCCCAATGTAGGACATAGCCCCCCAGTATTTAGGGCCCCCCCCCTGTAGGCATAGCCCCACCAGTATTAGGGCCCCCCTGTAGGATATGCCCCCCCAGTATTAGGGACCCCCCTCTAGCATAGCCCCCCAGTATTAGGGCCCCCCTGTAGGCATAGTCCCCCAATCCAGTAATAGAGCCCCCCTGTAGGCATAGTACCCCTCTAGTATTCTGGGCACCTGTAGGCCATAGCCCCCCCCCCCAAGTAATAGGGCCCCCCCTGTAGTCATAGTCCCCCCCCAGTATTAGGGCCCCCCTGTAGGCATAGCCCCCCCCAGTATTAGTGCCCCCTGTAGGCTGGGCTGCCTAACGGGGCCCCCCACACTTAAAGCTGGGGCCTGGGCTGCCTAAGGGGGGGCCCCCATCACACCAAGACCAATATTTCCTTCATACAGTGACCCTATAGTGATAGATACCAGTGTACACATGTGCTCTGCAAATAGTTTACTTACATTTAGGGCCTCTCAGGTGACGTTTTGTCTGAGGAGTCGTGCACTTTCTCTTTTTTCTCTATTCGGTTTCCAGACCTCCATGTGGATTGGACTTCTCCGTCCACCCACTCGTCCCTGCAGAATTCACAACACAAAACACCTGAGACTCCTCACTTTTTTTTTTATCATTTTCCCAACTGGAGTGCCCTCCCCCCCATGTACAAACTCCCCATTCATTTATAATGGCCCAAATGGTAAGAATTATCCCCTGGTAATTCTGGGGGCTCCCCCAGTCGGTATGTAGTTACAAACGGGGCCCCGGGCGGTAGCTAGGCATCCACCGGGCAATAGCTAGGTAGCTTGGGGAGACGCAGGTAGCTTCGGGCCCCCGGGCGGTAGTTTAGGCCAGTGTTCCCCAACTCCAGTCCTCAAGGGACACCAACAGGTCATGTTTTCAGGATCTCCCACAGAATGCACTGACAATAATGATATCACCTGTGCAATGCTAAGGAAAGCCAGAAAACATGACCTGTTGGTGTGCCTTGAGGACTAGGGTTGGGAACCTCTGGTTTAGGCCACCCCTGTAGGTAGAATAGGGCCCTCTGTAGATTATGGTCCCCTTGTAGGCAGAATTAGCCCTCCGACCTTGCAGAGTAGGGCCCCCGTGTAGGCAGAATAGTCCCCTCCCACCCCCCTTGTAGATTAGGGCCCTCTTGTAGGCAGAATATTCCCCCCGCCACCTCCCTTGTAGATTAGGGCCCTCTTGTAGGCAGAATAGTCTCCCCCCACCTCCCTTGTAGATTAGGGCCCCCTTGTAGGCAGAATAGTCCCCCCCACCCCCTTGTAGATTAGGGCCCCTTGTAGGCGAATAGTCACCCCCACCCCCTTGTAGATTAGGTTCCCCCTTGTAGAGTCGCAGAATAGTCCCCCCCTTGTAGAAATTAAGGCCCCCCCTTGTAGGCAGAATATTCACCCCCCCCCTGTAGGTTAGGGCCCCCTTAGCAGAATAGTCCACCCCACCCCCCTTGTAGATTAGGGCCCCCTTGTAGGCAGAATAGTCCACCCCCCCTCGTAGATTAGGGCCCCCTTGTAGGCAGATAGTCCCCCCGCTGTAGATTATGGCCCCCTTGTAGGCTGAATATTCCCCCCCCACCTGTAGATTAGGGCCCCCCTGTAGGCAGAATATTCCCCCCCCCTGTAGATTAGGGACCCCCTGTAGGCAGAATCTAGTACCCCCCCCAGTCTTTGGGGGGCCCCTGTAGGCATAGTTTCCCCACCCCAGTATTAGGGTCCCCTGTAGTGCAAAGTTCCCCCACAGTATTAGGGGCCCCCTGATAAGGCCATAGGTTCCCCCCACCCAGTATTTAAGGCCCCCTGTAGTTTGTTTCCCCCCCCCAGGTTTTAAGAAGGCCCCCTAGTAGCAAAGTTCCCCCCCCCCCCAGTATTAGGGCCCTTGTAGACTAGCCCCCCCCCCCCAGTATTAGGGCCCCCTGTAGGAATACCCACCCCCCAGTATGAGGGCCCCCTGTAGGCTAGCCCCCCTCCACAGTATTAGGGCCCCATGTAGGCATAGCCCCCCTCCCCAGTATTAGGGCCCCCTGTAGGCATAGCCCACCTCCCCATTATTAAGGCCCCCTATAGGCATAGTTCCCCCCCCCCCAGTATTAGGGCCCCTTGTATACATAGCCACCCCCCATGTATAAGGCCCCCTGTGAGGAATACCACCCCCCAGTATGAGGGCCCATGTAGGCATAGCACCCTCCCTGCATTAGGGACCCCTGTAGGCTTAAGCCACCCCCCAGTATTAGGGCCCCCTGGTAGGCATAGCCCACCTCCCCAGTATTAGGGCCCCCTTGTTGCATAGCCACCCTCCCCTGTATTAGGGCCCCCTGTAGGGCATAGCCCACCTCCCCAGTATTTGGGGCCCCCTGTAGGCATTAGCCCCCTCCCAGTATCGGGCCTCCTGTAGGCATAGCCCCCCCACACCCAATATTAGGGCCCCCTGGTAGGCATAGCCCCCCTCCCCAGTATTAGGGCCCCCTGTAGGCATAGCCCCCCCCTCCCCAGTATTAGGGCCCCCTGTAGGCATAGCCCCCCCTCAGGCCCCTGTAGTGGCATAGTCCCCCCAGTATTAGGACCCCCTGTAGGATAGTCCCCCCCATCAAAGGCCCCCTGTAGGCTAGTCCCCCCAGTATTAGGCCCCCTTTAGGCATTAGTCCCCCCCCCATGTATTAGGGACCCCTGTGGGCATAGGCCTCCCCCCGTATTAGGGCCCCCTGTAGGCATCGCCCCCCACAGTATTAGGGCCACCCGTGTAGTTCATAGCCCCCACCCCCAGTATTAGGGCCCCAAACACTTGTAGTCATAGCCCCCCAGTATTAGGGCCCCTGTAGGCATACCGCCCCTGTATTAGGGCCCCCTGTAGGCATAGCCCCCCTCCCCAGTATTATGGCCCCCTGTAGGCATAGCCCCCCCAATATTAGGGCCCCCTGTAGGCATAGCCCCCTCCCCCAGTATTAGGGCCCCGTAGGCATAGCCCCCCTCCCCAGTATAGGGCACCCCTGTAGGCATAGCCCCCCTCTCAGGGCCCCCTGTAGGCATAGCCCCCCTCTCAGGGCCCTGTAGGCATAGTCCCCCCCCAGTATCAGGAACCCCGTGTAGGCATAGTTTCCCCCCCAGTATTAGGACCCCCTGTAGCATATGTTCTCCCTCCAAGGACCCCTGTATGGCATAGTCCCCCCCAGTATTAGGGCCCCCCCCCTTTGGCATAGTCACCCCAGTTTTATTAGGGCCCCCTGTAGGCATAGCCCCCCTCACCAGGATTAGGGCCCCCTAGTAGGCATAGGCCCCCCTACCAGTATTAGGGTCCCCTGTAGGCATAGCCCCCTCGGGCCTCTGTTTGCATAGTCCCACCCAGTATTAGGACCCCCTGTAGCTCGTTCCCACCCCAGTATTAGGGCCCCCACCTTTGTCTGGCTCACCCTCCCCCCTGTAGGCATTGATCCCCAGTATAACATTAGGGCCCCCTGTCGACATCGCCCCCCCCCAGTATTCGGGTCCCTGTGTAGGCATAGCCCCCCCGTATTAGGGCCCCCTGTAGGCATAGCCCCCCCCAGTATTAGGGCCCCCCTGTAGTCATAGTCCCCCCCCCCCAGTATTAGGGCCCCCTGTAGGCATAACCCCCAGTATTAGGGCCCCCTGTAGGCATAGCCCCCCTCCCCAGTATTAGGGAACCCTGTAGGCATAGCCCCCTCCCCAGTATTAGGGCCCCTGTAGGCCATTACCCCCCCCCAGTATTAGGGCCCCCTGTAAGGCATAGGCCCCCTCCCCAGTATTAGGGACCCCTGTAGTCATTGCACCCCCCCCAGTAATTAGGGGCCCCCTGTAGGGCATACCCCCCCAGTATTAGGGCCCCATGTTAGGATAGCCCCCCGCCCCCAGTATTATGCCCCCCTGTAGGCATTAGCCCCCCCCCCCAGTAATAGGGCCCCCTGTAGGCATTCTTCCCCCCCAGTTATTAGGGCCCTGTAGGGCATACCCCCCCAGTATTAGGGCCCCCCTGTAGGCATAGCCCCCCACCCCAGAATTAGGGCCCCTTGTTGGCAGACCCCCCCACTATTAGGGCCCCCTGTAGGCATAGCCCCCCTCCCCAGTGTTAGGGCCCCCTGTAGGCATTTACCCCACCAGTATTAGGGGCTCCCATGTAAGGCATTTGCCCCCCTCCCCAGCATTAGGCGGCCACCTGTAGGCTTACCACCCCCTATTTTAGGGCCCCCTTCCTGTAAGGCATAGCCCCCCTCCCCAGTATTAAGGACCCCCTGTAGGCATAGTTCCCCCTCAAGGCCCCTGTAGGCATAGTTCCCCCCAGTTATTAGGCCCCCCCCCCCCCCCTTTTAATGGGGGGGGGGGGGGGGTGGGGGGCACAATCATTAGTCCCCCCCTGTATAATAGGGCCCCCTGTAGGCATAGCCCCCCCCCGTATTAGGGGCCCCCTGTAGGCATAGCCCCCCCCCCCAGTCTTAGGGCCCCCCTGTAGGCATAGACCCCCCCAGTATTAGGGCCCCCTGGAGGCATAGCCCCCCCCCCCAGTATTAGGGCCCCTTGTAGGCATAGCCCCCCCAGTATTAGGGCCCCCCTGTAGTCATAGCCCCCCCCCCTTTTTCGGTCCCCCTGTAGGCAACCCCCCCCGTATTAGGGCCCCCCCTGTGGGCATACCCCCCATTTGGGGCCCCCTGTAGGCATGCCCCCCCCCCAAAATTTTGGGCCCCCCTGTAAATTCAGGCGGAGGGTTCTGGAACACTTTGGGGAGGGGACATGGACGAATACACCTTGGCGACAGTAGTGGAAGTCATGGTGGTAAAGTATGGTACTCTCCCTGGGTTTTGGGGTTGTGAATAAAGTCCAAAGGGGGGGTGATTTTGAAAAAAAATTCTTCAAAAAGAGACTTTCGGATTTACAATGAGAACACTGAAGCCGGGGGGGCCTAAAAGAACATGTCATTTACCCGTTTAATTTTAAATTCTCTCTCTATCTCTATTTATATATTTTTTATTTTTACATAGACTGAATCGGTTAACTCCTCTTTTAAATTTTTCTTAAGATATCTTTATCTTTTGGTTTTGTTGGGGTTTAATTAATTTTCCTTACATCTTTTGGGAAAAAAGTGATAGAACATGATTTTTAGGGATCTATCTCTTCCGAATATTATACATAATTTATTAAAACCCCGTTAGCGGGATCATATTTTTGTGCTTTAAAGGGAATTGACTGGGTCACTGGGGTGATCTTGTCCCTTTGACTTTAGGGCAATTGAGCTACAGCATTTAGGTGTAAAAGGTAATTATGTACTGAATGGAGAGTGTTATTTTAAAACTTTTCTTTTCCCTTTAGCTTGGACATCATGATAATTAACATCAAATTTCCCCATGCGCCGACCAACCTTAGCAGCGGCGCCCTACAAGGTAACACGGGTTTTGGGCGTCCGGAAGTAACGGCGTTACTAAGCATGAAGGGTGTAGGGGTACCACTGGGGACCTTTTTTTTTTGGCAGATGGCCGCGGAAAAGCAGATTTGGGTTTTGATTCACCAAGTGTGGGGTTTAAGGGGGTTTACTCTGAAATGTTTCCGTGGTGGGCCCCGGTAAACCCGGGGGGCACATTGGTTTTTGGGGTCCGGAAAGGTAAGTTTTTTTATCATTGGGAACATTTTGGGGGTATCCCACAACCATTGCCCCCCTCAAAAATCTTGACATGGGGACCTTAATCGGGTCAAACACGCGGGTAAATTTTATTCTCCTTTTGATTCTATTGGAAATCATTGTTTTTGGGGTGTTATTGCATACCCTGACCCTTGAACCCCTTTTTATTTTGGGGAAACGCTTGTCGGGATACTGTTTACCCATATGGGGAGGGGGGTTTTAGTGTCACCCGTTCCTTTCTTCTTTTTTGGGATCTAAAATATATCTTCCCTAGCAGTATATTTGTGTTCATTTGTCCATTGCAGTTATAGGACGTTTTGCTAATTTTTTTCTATTTGGGCTATTAAAAGTTACTTTTCCAGTTTTGTTCGGGTTGAGGTATTTTATTAGCAAATAGCTTTGAATGGTGTATTTACTCTTTGCATTTTTAAAATGACCTCCATTACAAGCAAATTTTTTGGGGTATTCCCACTGATACTCTCTTATCCACATTTTTTAGAAATTACCCTACTTTGGGGTTTTTTGCCTTTATTTTTTAGTGGGCCCATGCACATTAGGATATCAGAGGGGGTTTTAAGGGGACGTCGTGAGGACAGGTTCCGGGTAGGGGGGCCCCCTTTGGGGGGGTCCTTACATTTGTCCCTTGGTTTGGGGGGGTTTCGTTTGATTTGTGAGGGTGTTTAAAGGGGATTAATATTTTACCTATTTATTCTAATAAAAGTTGTTTTTAGTACTAGTCTAAGTGTTTTAAGGTGTGTTTTGGGGCCCCTGTGGGCAAGTCCCCCCCAGTATTGGACCCCCTTACAATTTCCCCCCCCCCCCCCCTCAGGGCCCCCCCTGTAGGCATAGCCCCCCCCCGGATTAGGCCCCCCTTTGGGGCAAAAGTCCCCCCATATTAGGGCCCCTGTGCATAGCCCCCCCCCAGTTTTAGGCCCCCCCCCTGTGCATCCCCACCAAGTATTAGGGCCCCCTGAGGCATATTCCCCCTCCATATTAGAGCCCCCTGTTGGCATAGTCCCCCTCCAGTTTTAGGGCCCCCCTGTAGGCATATCCCCTCCAGTATTAGGGCCCCCTGCGGCATAGCCCCCCCATATTGGGGCCCCCCCTTGTGGGCATATTCCCCCCCCCAATAGGGCCCCCCTTAGGCAACCCCCCCATTTTAGGGGCCCCCGTGGGCGGGGCTGCCTAAAGGGGGCCCCCCACACTTAAGGGCTGGGCCTTTTGGGCTGCCTAAGGGGGGGCCCCACACATCAGGGCCCGGGCCGGGGCACCCCTTTGGGGGAGGTTCCCCCCCGGGCTCAGCGCCACTGTAAAAAATTCATCTACTTACATGTGCCTGTGCGCGCTGTACCCCGAATGGGGGACCTCCTCCCTCTCTGCGCCCCCGCTGCTCTCTGCCTGGGGGCGGGATGGGGGAAAAAATTTTGAACCCGTGAAGCCCTCCCCCGGGGCGGGGCCTTGCGATTAAAATTATTCTGCATCCCCCCCCCACAACAGAGAGGGGGCGGGCCCGGCTCCGGCCCAACAGCGCGCCAGGCCCGGGCTCGTAAGTAAAAGAGGGGCTGGAGTCTCGCGTAGTGACCCGGGAGCGCGGCCCCCCCCCCCGTGCTGAAACCGAGGCGGAGGGGGTTTCTAATAAAAAAGCTGGGACCCCTTTTTCTGAAAACATCCGGTATCGGTTTGCTCACCACCCGCAAGCATTGGGGCTTGGTGATCGGCGGGTTACCAGGCGACCATCACAGCAGCAATGCGTTTACGGGTCTCCATGGTAACAGCAATCTGATGATTTGCAAAAACCCCCACTGGGGAAAAGTGAAAAAATGTTAAAAATTAAAAAAAAAGTAATAACCAAACACAAAAAAAAAAAATAAAAAACACGTAACCCCCCTTTTTCCCCATTAAAAACCCCAAATCGCCCCCAAAAAATAAAAAAGAATAAAGTAAACCCATATTTGGATCGCCGGTGTGTAACGACCCACTCTATAAAAAATTTTCACATTTAATTAACCCGTACGGGAAGCCGTAAAAAAAAAAAAAACTCACAGAATTGCGATTTTTGTTTAATCCTCAGCCAAAAAGGAAAAAAAGCGATCAAAAACCAATAAATCCCAAAATTTTTACAATTAAAATCATTCATCCCCAAAAAAAAAATCCCTACACATCTCTGTATACGGAAAAATAAAAAAATTAACTCTCAGAAGACAGTTCCTAAATATTGTTTTAACAAAAAACACTTTTTTTTTAAAGCTTTTCCCAAAAAAAAAAAACAATAAAGGGGGTCGCCAATCGTATTAACCCCGAAATTAAATAAAGGTCAGGGGAATGCAAAAGGTGAGCGCTGTTTAAAAAAAAAAAATAAAAAAAATACTAGGAAAGCAGTATTTTATTCACCATCCTTCAAAAAACTTATTTAAAACTGATCAAAAAGTCTTGTCCCCCCACAATGAAACCACTAAAATGTAAAAATCACCCCAAAAAAAAAGCCCCTACACACCCGTACACAGAAAAATAAAAACGTTTTTGGTCTCAGCTATGGCATGCAACACGATTTTTCCTTTTTTTAATATAATTTTTAATTTAATTTTTAAAAGCATAAAACTTTAAAAAAAATATACAAATGGGTATCGCTGTAATCGTATCACCTTTTGAAAATACAGATTTTTTATCTGCACGGTGACCGTGTAAAAAATAAAAAAAAAAAAACACTACCCGAATGTTTATTTTGCTCAAAACCTCCACAAA
>JAODAL010084048.1:0-11045 GCA_025379985.1 Phyllomedusa bahiana
ATCGATCGATGTCTTACCCAAACGTAATCGCCAACACAAATGACCCAGAAATTGCAACTCAACATCAATTCCCCCAATTCTGCTGTCTTTAGAGATATCCCATATCTGGCCTTGGTGAGCTATTTGACTCAACCAAAGCCTCAGAGTAGGAGAAGTACCTACTGGACTTTGGGGTCTCTTTTTCATTACAGTTTTCTTTAGGCGCCATTTCAGGTTTGCGGACAGCCTAAGGTGCTAAAACTTAATAAACACCCCCTAAAACACCATATATTTCAAACTACACTCCTTAAGGAATAAATCCAAGGGTGTAGTGAATATATTGACCCCACAGATGTTAAAATGAATTTTTTTTCCAACTATATGGAACTTTAGCTGAATATGTTTTCACAAAGAATCCTGGAAAAAAGCACAATAACATTTGTTACGCAATTTCTTCCATGTTCAGTTCTTTTTTGGGGTGATTGCCATCTGGAAAGGGGAAAAGAATGTTGTACATGATTTGATTTAATTTTTTGTATTTGTATTTTACTTTTTCTTTACTTTTTGTACTTTTTTTGTAACTTTTCCCCAGAGAGGACTTGTATCAGTGATCAATAGATCACTGTAACAATGGAGAGCAGTACACAGCAGTACTGCTCTCCATGCCAACTGTGAATCACTATACCTGGCCATGCCCACAGAGCACCGCCAGACATAGTGATGTTACAGGCAGCCAGGGCTGTCAAGGAAGCCATCAGAGCCCATGATCAAAGGTGAAGTTCACCTTCACTTTGCTTTTATTCTTGTGAAACACCTAAAGGGTTAACAAACTTCCTAGTTGCTGTTTTGAATACTTTAAGGTATGCAGCTTTTTAGATGGAGTCATAACATACAGGCCTCTCAAAGCCACATCAGAACTTGAATGGTCCCTAAAAAATGTTTAACATTTTCATAACATTTTGATATTTTTCACAAATAAACAAGTATTGTATGGACCAAAATTTATTGCTAACTTCAAGCACAATGGGAGACATGTAGGGAGACGGTTTTTCACCCTTTTCTGGCCTCAAATGAGCCAAAGTGAGCCGGCCATGATGTTTAAAGAACCTAATGAATGTGTAAGGTGCATTGTTCATAAAACTCGACACTTTTTAATGCGCCCAACATGAGGGGGGCGTTCTGGGGGCGTGTTGCACGACTCGCGTATTATCAGACACATATATGAATGTGGTTCGGCAAAACTAAATGCATTACTGCTCGGACAGGCAGACCTATCTCAATATGGTTTGTCTGAGACTGAGGAGTCAAAGTGGAGCTAGATTTGCTGTTAGGGAAAAAATGTCCAATATTTCTCAACTTACACAAGTACAATAATAAAAAGTAATTTATGATAATTTTCAAACTATACAAAATTACATTATTTAAATTTAATAATTTTTTTTATCATATAACATTAAAGGGGTTGTCTCGCTACAATGATTGGGTTTTAATTAAAAGATCTTTAAAAAACAAGCAGCTTTGCAATATATGTTCATTACAAATGTCCTACTGATTTTGAGTTATATGTTAGTAGTAGTGCATCAGCTCCTGAAATCCCTATAGCAGCAGACCTGTTGATCTTTATCTCACTGGCTGTCAGTGCTGATGACTCATCAGCCTCTGAATACAGGTCTGAGCACAGAGCCCCTCCTGCACAGTATGCTTCTGTAGGGAAGGGAGGGGGAGGGCTCTGGCTTCTGTGTCTGTGTAGCTGGATTAACCCTGTGTGTGCCTGCTCCCTCCTGCTCTCTACACAGATTGAGGAGAGCAGAGGTGAGGCTGATCTGTGGTTAGTAGATCTGACAGCAGTGAAGTGTGTTACTATAATCATGATGTGTCTGTGGAGCTCTGACTATACTAATAGAACAGATCAGGGGGGCATGTGAACGGTTCATGCTCTGCTGTACTAGTGACACTGTGATTATAGTAACACACTTCACAGCTGCCCTGAGTCTGTCCTGACAGGGTTTGTTTGTTGTTTCTTGAGATGGAGATTTGTATGCTAAGCAGGGGGTATAGGAACACTTACATCCCCCCTGCTCTGCTATTAGCATACACAGCTTTACAGACCTCTCCACACTCATAGATCAGCCCATTCCTAACTCTGTGGAGATGACAGTGCAGCTGATCTAGCAGTGAGCAGCCTTCAGCAGACCTAGGCAAGCACACACAGGGTTAACCCTGGCAGCAAACCCCCTCGCCCTCCAACTGCTGTATAGAAGTTATGGAGGAGATATTTCTGTGTGCTGAGGGGAGGGGGGAAGAGGGAGGAGAAGAGGCAGACAAGAAGCACGCCCCTAAATTCAAAAATCCTTTGCTGCCGGAAGCATTAAAGTAGGCTGAAAGCTTGTAATGAGACAACTCCTTTAATATAAAAATATATAATATCCCAAAAATATAAAATGTATTTAAAAATTAATAGAATCTAAAACAATTTTTACATTAATTAACCCACTGATTATGTTGTTCAGATTTTACATTTTTTAATTTTCACTACATTAAATTTTAAATGTATTTTTGCTGCTCTCACCCTTTATTCTACATACGGCAAGAGCCAGCACACCACAGGTCTTGCTGGGACCT
This sequence comes from Phyllomedusa bahiana, assembly GCA_025379985.1. Classification (NCBI taxonomy): domain Eukaryota; kingdom Metazoa; phylum Chordata; class Amphibia; order Anura; family Hylidae; genus Phyllomedusa; species Phyllomedusa bahiana. Next base: position 2,602 of record JAODAL010084048.1, read on the forward strand.
GTCCTCCACCAAGCAAGATCATTACCATAGTTTCTATTCAATGACATGCTATTCTAATGACTTTCCTTTTATTTCCAGCCTATCTATAGCCTTTATACATGTTAGGCACATTACTTATGCACCTAAGTTCCGTAATGCGGAACAAACACACACAGACAAGGCGCAATGAACTTTAGACATCGTTTATAATCACACAAAAAACACTTTCATACATTCAGGTGCGTTTGACACTAAAAAATAGATGCGAAAATGCAATTCAATCTGCCTAGCTTCATACATGTCTTCCTTGGTCTCTGAAAGAGCCAGTGCACACTGATGATCTTCTTCCACCAATACTCAATGGTCATAGCCTATCTAAAGGACTTTCACAGCAGCATTCCTCCCCTAAGCAAAATGTTCTTTTGTTCCTCACAGCTGTAAAGGTATACTTTATATTTATGTTAACTGACATGAATAGCATCCTGAGTTAATCATTTCATCTGCTTCTTTCTCTGACCTTCTGGCTGTTACCCGTAGTTCAAGAATTGCCCTGACCCTGGCTTGTTATCATTGTTGACCAAACTCTGCCTGTCCTGCCTCTTGGACTCTGCTCCTCAGTATGTCACATGCAAAGCAATTCTGTCCATCTGCTGAAACCAATGATCAAGTCAAATGTGTCAATCAAATCCTGGAGATTTAATTTTGGCACTTTGTTTCCTGGCAACAAGCCTTCTATATAGGCCTGAATTCCTTAATTGGGTTCTCTCACTACAAGGATTGCTTTTTATTTTAAAGATCTTGCAAAAACAGGTCACTTTGCAATATGTGTCCATTAACAGTGTCCTACCTGTTCCTAGATACCCCTTCTTGTATGGGGGGTTCATTTGCTCCTCAGGTTGCTATAGCTACAGACCTGTTTGATCTCACTGATAGGCTTCCAGATGCTGGTCCACTATAGGCTAACAGACCTGTTCAATCTCTCCTGATAGGCTGCCAGCGCTTGGATAGCTACAGCTACAGACTGTTTTCCTCAGTAACTCTGTCACGGCAAATCCAGGAGGGGGGGGGAGGGGGGGGGGGGGGGGCCCCCCCCTGTGATCAAAAAATGATACGGAGACAACATCCTGAGGTAAGGGGGAGTAATCAATGTAGTGAGACAACTCCTTTAAGTGCAGTTATCATGGAGAATCCCGTAAAGTGTCATCATTTTTTATGGTATATGGGCAACCTCCTCAGCTGCAATTTTGGGACTGTCTGAGTTACAATCTACCAACTCCTTGGTCCAGGATTTCTTCCAGCAGACCTCCACATCTATCTGGAAGAAACTTGTTTTTTTGTGGGAGGGGGGGGGGGGTGGGTGGGTTTTTTGTGTTTTTTCTTAAAAATATATATATTTAAAGACACATTGCTACAAACTGGCCCCTCAGTTTCGGGTCCTGATTTTGGCTGCAGCTGATAAACCCAGTTGCATATAGCTGGATCTCTTTAGATTCTCAACTGCATTAAATTTCTGTTCTCAAACCTACTATGCTTAATCATTTATTTCAGAAGCCCTATCTCTGTTTCTGTTCCCAAGGGGGAGCGCCGGAGCGAGTGCAGACTCCTCTCTCCATCTCAGCGGCGTCAACCAAACACAAACACACCACTCCACAATCCTCTCACACCAACCACTCACACCTCTCCACTCACCACCTAATACACGAACGGCCGCCCTGCCTCATTCGCTGTGAAGAGCTCTCTAAAGATCTGGAGCTTAGGGCCTGAATAAATCTCTTGGGAGCCAACAGAAAACATAAAGGGCACTGCAGCAAACTTCACCTTCTTTTACAGACACAGGAAAAGGGGCTATTATGGGTGTGGAAACTGTGATACAACCAAGACCACTAAGCTCATCACTGCTCCAAGAAGCTGCCCTACAGTACTCTGATGCAGCATTTTATATACTGCCATCTTCTTCACCCTCTTTTGCCTTGGCACCCTTACTCTGTACATTTACTGGCTCTTGGTTTCTTGAAGGCCAAGGGTATGTTCACACGGCGTTTGCTAAATAAATTTTCGAGTAACTTTTACCTACCAAAAAATGGACCTTAAAACGTATTTAACAATGTCAAAAAACATGCATCGTCATTTAGACGATACGTGTTTTACATTGCGTAAAACAGATGCGTTCAAAGAATTGACATGTCAATTCTTCATCCATTTTACGCATTGAAAAGCCCAAAGAAACAATAGGGATACATTTTTACAGTCCAGAAAACGCATCCAAAAACGTACCACAATTTGGATACGTATTGCAAAAATGTATCCAAGACGCCCCAAGTGTGCATCCAGTCCAGTCCTACATCACCATGCTCAATGTCCTTGGCCTATTTAACTCAAGCACCAGGCCTGAAAAGGCCTTAATGACCAGCTATTTTTTTTTTTCATTTTTGCCTCCCTGCGTTTCAACAGTCATAACTTTTTTATTTTTTAATTGACCCATGTTTTATGTGGGAGAAGCTGAAGTTTTGGAGGGCATAGTTTGAGTTATGCTATATATTAGTAAATTTATTGCAGAATAAAAAAAAATAACTCCAATTCAATTAATTCTACATGTATACGGGGGGGGGGGTTTGTCTGTAAATATCTCATATGTGTAGGGTTTTTTTGTGTAATGTATGCGCCACTTTTTTAATTAAATATTTATTTTTATTTTATTTATTTTTTCTACACTTTTATATGTTTTCTTCTTTTTTTTTTTTTGTCCCATTAAGGAATAACTATTTAACACTTTGTTTTACACTTAAAAAAATTATTTTCATACTCCTGAAAGCAATACTTTTAACTCTGTGTCTACTACTCAAGGCCCTGGGGCTAAATTGTACGGACTTTCCCCCCGGCCCATCGGGTCCCCCGTCAATAGCGGTGGGCAGTCTTTAAGACATTGTTTTTTAAACCCAGTCTTCAACACCCACCAACGGGTCAATTTTTTCAGGTTTTCCCTAAATTTTGCACGGGGTAAATATAATTATTGTCAGTGCTTTTCTGCACAGGTGATCCATTATATCATTTGCTTTCAGGGGGAACCCTAAAAGCATGACCTGTTTTTTGGGCCCTTGGGGTTTTAAAAAATTTTGAGAAACACTACTTTAAGAGGTTAAAGGAGTCCTTATCCTCCATTCCATGACTGAGTAAAAACGGTTCCTACATTCCTGAAAACTTCACAAGTCTACACTTTTTTCTTTTCTCATTTTCCCAAATGCAGCACTTTAATCTAAATTTATTTTTTCCCCCCGCTGCCCTCCCAGATTGTTTGGGAAGAAAAGTAAAACAAAAGGGGGGGGGGGGGACCTTTTAACTAGGGGAAATTTGGTGCCAAAAATTGGGGAAACCTTTTTCCCACCAAAATACTGGCATAGACACTTTACAGCACATTTATTATGTTTTTTAGACAGGTTTTACACACTTGTATGATGCATTCAAAAAAGGGCACGGCTTTGTAAAATTGGGCTTAGTGGTAAACGGGTGAGGCCAAATAATAGAAAGTGTAAACTTAGACTGGATATTCTAAGCATGTGCCAGATTTATAAAAACTACACAGACCTGGCACATTTTTAGATGTTCAAGTCTAAGTTTACACTGTTTAAGTATATTTATATAGCGCCAACATATTCTGCAATACTTTGCTATTTAGAGGGGGACCCAAATTTCCCCAAACAAAAGAAAAAAAAAATTTCATAGTAAAAAGTTACTAATAAATTTAAACCGGGGGTGTTTGGGGGGTCATTTTTTAATTTTTTTTTACATCTGTTCATACAGACATTGGCTGGATGACTGGTTCATGCAGCTTTATGTTTACTGACTTGTATTTCCCTATAAAAAGATGGCTGGATTATTGTGGCTGACTCTTCACCGAATAAACATTGTCAATAGGACAATTGCTGTTCAGAAGTAAGTGTTTCAAAAGTGATGTCAGCCTATGGTACGTGTCCACTGCAGCTGTGACGTCCCATTCGGATGATCTAGAGAAAACAGAAGACCAACGAAGAATGAGGGCATTGCAGCACAATATGAGTTGAGAGAAAAGGGGAATATTCTTTTTATTTTAAAATGGCAGCAGTATCCTAAAAAAATAAACATATTAACCAGACAAACCCCCTTGTTTGTTGTTACTGACTGTTTCAGAAGTTCAACAAGTATCCTTGTCATTTTTCTATTAACAGGGGGCTAACACAGAAGGTCCCTGAGCAATACAGTGGGGAAAAAAGTCTTTAGTCAGCCACCAATTGTGCAAGTTTTTCCCCCCCCCACAAAAAAAAGATTAAAGAGGCCTGTGATTGCCTCAAAGGTAGATCTCAACTATGATAGACAAAGAGAGAACAAATCCAAAAAATCAAATTGTCTGATTTGAAAAGACTTTTTTTCAAATTTTTTTGGGGAAAATAAAATATTTGTTCAAAAACAAAAGTTCATCTCAATACTTTGGGTTTTATATCCTTTGTTGGGAATGAGAAGGTCAAAAAAATTTTTTGTAAATCCTTAAAAAAAGGTTGGCACACACGTTGCCCGGTTTGTTGGCCCATTCCTCCCTCAGATCACATCTAATAAAAAAAGGTGTTTGGGACGTCACTGGGGAACATGGGCTTTTAACTCCCCCAAAGGTTTTTTTATGGGTTTAGATCGGAGACGGCTAGGGCCCCTCCAGGGCCTTGAAATGCTTTTTACAAAGCCACTCCTTTTGTTGTCCTGGTGGGTGCTTGGGAAACATTGTCATGCTAAAAGACCCAGCCAGGTTTTTATCTTCATTTCTCTTGGGTGATGGGGAAAGGGGGTTTGCACTCCAAATCTTTCATGTACCCGGAACGTCATCCTGGTTCCTTTCAAAAAAAACCCGGGCCCCCAAAACATGATGTTTCCCCCACCCCTTTCTTCACAGTAGGGTTGGGGTTATTTTGGATCAAAATCACAAATTTTCCCCCTCCCCCCAAACACGAAAGAGTTTGGAAACCAACAAACAATTCAACCCGGTTTTATCTGACCATTAACAATTTTCCCAATTCCTTTTTGGAACATCCAAATGCTCTCTAAACAAACTTCAGACGGGCCCCCGACCTGTACTGGGTTAAGGGAGGCGGACACGTCCCGGCACCGCCAAAAAATCGAGCCCTGGCGGGGTAGTGTGTTAAATGATGGTACCTTTGTTTTCATTGGCCCCCTTTCCTGCAGGTTATTCACTAGGTCCCCTGTGTGGGTCTGGGATTTTTGCTCACTGTTCTTGTGATCACTTTGACCCCATGGGGTGAGATCTTGCGTGGAGCCCAATATCGAGGGAGATTATCAGGGGTCTTGTATGTCTTCCATTTTCTAATTTTTGCTCCCACAGTTGATTTCTTCACACCAAACTGCTTGCCTATTGCAGCTTCATTCTTCCCAGCCTGGTGCAGGGCTACAATTTTGTTTCTGGTGTCCTTCGACAGCTCTTAGGTCTTCACCATAGTGGAGTTTGGAGAGTGACTGTTTGAGGTTGTGGCCAGGTGTCTTTTATACTGATAACAAGTTCAAACAGGTTCCATTACTAAAAGGTAATGATGGAGGACAGAGCAGCCTCTTAAAGAAGAAGTTAGAGGTCTGTGAGAGCCAGAAATCTTGCTTGTTTGTAGGTGACCAAATACTTATTTTCCATCATAATTTGCAAATAAATTCTTTCCAAATCAGACAATGTGATTTTCTGGATTTGTTTTCTCATTTTGTCTCTCATAGTTGAGGTCTGCCTATGATGTCAATTACAGGCCTATCTCATCTTTTTAGTGGGAGAACTTGCACAATTGGTGCAAAATACTTATTTTCCCCACTGCAACAGTATATGAGCTCAATGCCTTTAAAGAGAACCTGTCACATAGATTTTGCATCTCTGGCTGAGGACAGCACAAGCTAGTGACAGACCTGCTGTTTCCAGCACTGTGTCCCTTATTCTATAAGATGCTGTAGTTTTAGAGCATTTAATGCTCAAATCTGCAGTTTTCAGCCAGAAAAGTTTTTTTCATACCCCGCCCATATGAGAATAGCCACACCTACCTCACAACTGATTAACTTATTACTTTCAATGGGTAGAAACATGTGACTGTCAGCTGGGTGGAGCTAGCCTTGGGTGGGCGGAACTAACACCTGCTCATGAATAAGCTGGAATCTTTTTTGGTTGCATACTGCGAGTATTGAGTATTATATGCTCTAATACTGAAGCATCTTACAGCATTAGGGACACATCACTGGAAACAGCTGGTCTTTCACTAGCTTGTTTTGCCCTCAGCAAGGTGGCATAATCTACGTGACAGATTCCCTTTAAATAGCTCATCATAGTCTCTCTAATCATCCACCAGTAACTGTGGGCTATTAAATTCACTAGCTTAGTCAATTAAATGCAACAGAATAAGTGTAAGTTTTGAGGTGAAAGTTGGCCCCCTTCCAGGCCCCCATCCAGTTGCACATATGGTATGTTTGTCTCTGATGTCACCCCCTTCCCTTGTAATTTGTAAATTTGCAATTATAAACCTCTCCCTTTATTCTCATATTGTGACATTTTCTATTTTGTACAGAGCTGCAGAAAATGATGGCACTTGATAAATAAAATTATTAACTTACATGAGAATGCAATTTTCTGCAACCATTAAGCAATGATCTGTTCTGCATCGTCGCTCTGTGACCCACATGATTCACATATTAATAGGGAACAAGGAGCACAAAAGTACAGAACTAGCTAATCCTGCTCCCCTAATCCCTTCCATCACACCAGTAATAACAATTTTATCTGGGATCAACTTGACCAACTATTTTTAGAAGGGCTCATTTTAATTTAATAACATTGTTACTAGAGCACATTCAAGGGGATAAAGATTTAAAAGGGAAATATAGAGTCTTCAGAATAGTAAGCTATATTATATGCTGAGATGCTGCGTCTAAAGTAAGTAACTGAGGCCAAACGCAAAAAGACTTAAATCTGTGGGTTGAGATTTTATCAAGTTTGAGGAATGTCTGACATCTTTTTTTTTTTAGACGTAAACTGAATATTGTGCAAAACAATAGTTAAACCACCTTACAGCATGTGTTACCGTGCTGGTGGACTCCAAACAACGACAAGCAAAACAGGAGAGTACACCAGCAGTCACATGAAATAGCAATACACAGTGTATAAATGAAAAAGATTCAATGCTAGATGTTTCCACAAAAGGCAGCGAATGGAGAAAGGTAGCTACACAGAATGGTGGAGATTCAAGTGCGAGTGAACTGCAGGAATGGGAGAGTAATAGCAAAATTGTCCCAGTTAACTGTCCCTAATACTATCCCTCAAAAGTTTGCCTTACGACTGCGCCTAACACTGGAAAATCTATCCCTGAAGTTAATCTTAAAGCCTTTCTTTCAAGTTTGTTCCTAAGCTACAACTGACCCTAATACAGCTTGTGGCTTTAGGACCCAGTGAGTCCTGAAAAGGACACAAGAGAAACTAAACAAACTCCAAATCTTTATTTCTCAAAAACTACTAACTCCAGAACTTGGCCAAATGAAACTCAGACAAGTCTAAAACAACTAAAGTAGACAATAGACTATATGAAAGAACAACAATCAGACACAGCATTAACAAAGTACAAATTGGTGTGATACTGGTAGGCAGTGTTGGACTGAGGTGCCTAGGGCCCACCAGTGGAATTTTATTCTCAGGTCCCACCTGTGGTGTGGATAATGAGGTCCACAAGTGGAATTTTATTCTACGGGCCAACCAGTGGAGTTGATTCTGGGGGCCCACCGTACAGCTACTGTGCATAGCTCTTATACTCTGCCTCTTGCTTTTTGCCTTGTTCTCTCTGCATTGCTGCCTATTCTAAGGATGTATATGCAGTTTAACCCTTTACGATGCAGCCAGTTTTGGACCAAAAGACGGAGCCCCATTTTTCAAATCTGAAAAATGTCAATTTGTATTGGAATAACTTTTTAATACTTTTAATACTTTTATCCATGTCTACTGTACGCTGGCATAATTTCTAAATGTCTTTTAATTTTTTTTTACAACAGTAGGGGACTTAGAAATTTCTAAACAATTTTTCTAATTTTCAAGAAAATTTGCAACACAGATTTTTTTTAGAGACCAGTCCAGTTCTGACATGGCTTTGTGGGGCCTGTATGTTAAATAGCCCTATAAATGAATCCATCCTAAGGCACTGCACCCCTTAAACTATTCTAAACAGCATTTAGGAAGTTTGTTAACCCTTTGGAGGTTTCACATAAGTTAAAGCAAAGTGGAGGTGAAATTTCAAATTTCACTTTTTATGAAGATTTTCAGATTTTATCCATTATTCACTGCTATGCAGTAGATGTTACCAGGGAAATGCAACTCCACATTGATTCTCCCGATTCTGCTGTTTTTAGGGATATCCGACATGTGGCCCTAGCACCTTATTCGACTCCCTTACAAATTTTAAAAAGGGGGACCCCTA
>JAODAL010084049.1:0-11045 GCA_025379985.1 Phyllomedusa bahiana
AAAAAAATCGGGTCCGAAGGCCCCTGTCTGATATACGCAAACCAAAATTTTTGGGAAAATACGATGGTTTCTTGGCAATTTCATCGAACTCAAATGGGGAAACTTTAGGTTTTTCTTTTTTGGCATTGAGAGAGTGTTTGCCCTTTAGGGTGGTGCCCAACAAAAAAAATTTTAAAAATGGGGGAACTTTGGGGGATTACCAAATTAGGCTAACGTTATCCTATAACAAAAAAGGGATGTTTTTTTTTATCAATTTTGGGTTATTGTAGGTTTTGTACGTTTTTTATATTTGATTTGTATATTTTATATATTTCAATAATATACCAAGGGGCAAGGTTAAAAGTTATTTTCCCCTAGCCATGTGCCGGATATAGGTTATTTAAAGGAAACCCTTTGTTTTTACAATATCGCTATGTTTAAAAGAATAATTTTCCGAAACCTTAGCGCTTTCTTACTTCAATACATCATGGCATGTCGCTCTTTTTAATGCTTTTGGAAAAAAGGCATCTTCATATTTTTACCTCCCTGGTTTTGGGCGGACTTTTTCTTCGTTTTTTTGGGGATCACCGAGACTTTTTTTCCATCTATCCGTGCACGTCCAGGGGTGGAACATGAGGTGAGCTGGCTCCTTTTCGTTTAACAATTGTAAAGGGGAAACGAAATTATTGGATATTTTCAACTTTTGAAAAAAAATAAAAAAACTGAAAAGTGGGGTGTGCAATATTATTGGGTCTCTTAATTAATACTTTTTAGCCCCATTTTTTGCTGGTTTAAACCTGCAAGTGTTTGGGGGCTATGTCTCTATCAGTTTTGACATTTAGAGACTGAAATTTTGCCTTTTCCTTGGCGCACAGTGGGCCAGTGAGGGTTTGGGTGGGAGCGTTTTTTTTAGCAGCTGGAGCTCGTGAGGTTGGGGGGAGGGGCGTTTTTGGCAGCTGGAGCTCGTGAGGGTTTGGGTGGAAGCTTGGTGAGCCTGGAGTCAGGAGGTTTTTTGGGTGGAGAGCGTTTGTGAGCAGCGGAGCTCGTGAGGTTGGATGGAAGCGTTTGTGAGCAGCTGGGGCTCAGTGAGGTTGGGGGGAGAGCGTTTGTGAACAGCATTTTCAGATCTTTCCACAGATCCTCTCGAATTGGATTCAGGTTGGACTGTGACTAGGCCATTCTAAACACCTGGAGATGTTATTGTGACCTTCACATTGTAGATTTTGCTTTGGTTTGGGATCATTGTCTTGTTGATGGATAAATCTCTGTCCAGTATTGTTAACGGATGCAGGTAGTGGATCTGCTGGGACACCGCAAGCGGTGGTTGTAAGCCGTACAGGAGCGGAATCTAAGTGGAGCCCGGTTTCACCAGAGCCCGCCGCAAAGCGGGTGGACTTGGCTGCGGCGGAGAAACTACCAGGTCGCGCCCATGGCGTGAATTGGCTTGCAGGCGCCATGCCAACGGCTGTGCGTCGGTACCAAATCGTGTCGACGTAGGCGTTAGTCGGGGACAGGCAGGAGGGCAGGCAGGCGGCGTAGGTTCGTGGTTCAAGAAAGGGGTTGCGTAATGGTTTGGTCACAGTAGGACAGGAAACGTACAGGAAAGCTTTCTCTAGAGGTTAAGGCTCTATAGTCGGCAGGAAGTGCGGGGCCGGAAAACCTTATATAGGGTCAGCGGTCAGCAACAACCAAACTACTGACACGTGGCCCTTTTAAATTTCAGAGACAAGTACCGCGGCACCGCGCTAGGGGGCGCGGCCACGCCGGCAAGCCGGCAGAGAGCCGTGAGGACACAGGAGCGCGGCAGGGTAAAAGGTTGGTCGCACTCGGGGGGTGGGGGAGCGACACGCCACGGCCCGACCTTGCGGGACGCGCGGCGCTACTGTCCCCGGGGCCCGGGAGGGGCTGCGAGGGGGAGCACGGGGCAGACACGGGTGCGGCGCAGCCGACCCCTGGCTGCAGGGACCACCAGTGACAGATACCCCCCCCCCCCCTTTGGCCTTCCCCCTCTTTCTGGAAAGAAGAAACTTCTTTAGCAAGTCACGATCCAGGATGTTGTCCTCCAGCTTCCACGATCTCTCTGGCCCCCCCCGACCCCCCCCGCCCCCCCCCCTCCCCAAGGGTCCAAATCCTCCCCAATCGTGAGAAGTGTCGTTTCCCCTCTGATAGACTTTCATTGCCAGAAATTTTCTGCTTAACCTGTGATCACGTTGGAGGCCTCCGCGTCTGGAGGAGAGGGACAATTTCTTCGAGAGAAACGATTTTTGGGGGAAAGCACGACAGGCTTCAGCAGCGTACATGAACGCTGTTTGGAATACGCATGGTGGGCGGGAGCCGGCGCTTATAGGCCACAGGATTGATCCGCTTTAACACATCAATGGCCCCAGGAACCGTGGACCCAGCTTATAAACTAGGGGATTTGAGCCGGACGTATTTGGCAGACAGGCCACACCTTCTCCACCCGGAGAGAAAAAATCGGGGGGATGGTTTCTTTCTTGTCCGCCTGCGACTCTCTTGCGGGCGCAGCTTGCTGCCTGGATTGGGCTGTAGCTCCCAGTTGGAGTCAATGTCCCGGGACAAGGGTGTCTATGGCGGGAACCTCGGAGGGCAGGAACGTTGCTGAGGGAGGGGAGGGCGGGGATGCATCCCATAGACGATATAGAAAAGGGAGTAGAGCCCGTGGATTCAGGAGTTCCAGAGAGTTATACGAGAATTAGGGCGCCCAGGAAGTAGACCGGGACCAAATAGGTCTTGACGGGCGAGACGAAGTTGGTGAAGGTATGTGCCAAGGATTTGGTTGATCTCTCACCTGAACCATTGGACTGCGGGTGGTAAAGCCGCAAAAAGAAAGTCCAACTTTACTTGCAACCTGGAGCAGAGGGCACGCCAGAAACTTGGAGACAAATTGGACCCACGGTCCGAGCGAGTGTGAGTTGGAGTGCCGTGTGTAGACGGAAGATGTGTCAATAGTAAGTGTAGCGAGCCAAGGTAGCGGATGGCAGACATTGGTAACGGCGAATGAAAAGCGCCATCTTTGGAAAAACGAGTCCTGCGACCACCCCAATGACAGTATTGCCAGAAGACGGTGGGAAGGTCGGTGATGAAGCCTCATAGGACACTTGGGACCATGGGAAACTCCGGCAAGTGGGGCAGAGGGGTGCAGAAGACCAGACGGGCCATGACGGGGGGTCTTATCCGCACAGATAAATACAGGCTTTCACATATTCTCTTGTGGTCCTGTAGCCTGAGTCTGGCACCAATAGAAGCGAGAGATTAGCTGAAGTGTCTTTTGGCGCCAGGATGCTCCGGCCCAAGGAGCAATGTCCCCACTCTTTAGAATCCCTCCTCCGGAGAGCCGGGAAGCACGTAAGTCATCCCCCGAGGGGTCTTGGAGGCTCACCGAGGACCGGACGCAACAAGAACAGACGTTTCGGGGGGGAATAATATGCTGAAGGACGGGGTCTTCCCGATGGTATCAGAGGCGCGGGAGAGAGCATTCTGCCTTGACGTTTCTTTCTGCCGGGCTGAAGTGGATCCGGAAGTCAAATCGCCAAGAGAAGACAGCGACCACTGGCTTGGCGTGGATTCAAGGCGCTGAGCTGACTGAAGATACAGAAGATTTTTTGATCTGTTATAATGTCTATGGGGTGGCAAGCCCCTTCAGGAGGTGGCGCCATTTCCTCCAGGGCCAGGTTTTATGGCTAGCATTCCCGATCCCTTATGGCATAAATTCTTTTCCGCTGGGGAAAAAAGGTCTTGGAAAAAAAATCAAAACCGCAAGTGCGAGATTCTGCCCTTGGTCCCTTTCTGCATGAGAACCGCCCCTGCATACCACAGACGAGGCTCCACCTCCGGCAAAAAGATTTTTCTGGGTCCGGGCGACGACTGGGATAGTGCAGGAGGGCAACACAAGGCCACTTTATGTTCGAAAATGACCTTCTCGGGCCTCCTGTGGCCAGAGTCTCGGATTGGCGTTCTTTTTGGTTAAGGCCACAAATTGGTGCCACCAGTGTTGGAAAAGTGGCGAATAACTGGCGGGTAGGTAGTAATTGCGAACCCTAAGATAACGCTGTATGGCCGTGTCGACCCAGGTCGAGGCCACTGTAGAACGGCGCATAACTCTTGGGGTCCATGTAGGCCCTTTATCCGCGATTAGGTATCCTAAGAATGGAAGGACTAGTCCGATTGAAAAAGGCATTTCTCCACTTGGCGTTACAAAACGGGTTACTGCGGAGGCGATCAGTACCTGGCGCACATGCACCCCCCCCACCCCCCCCCCCCCCGCCCTCCCCCCCCCCCCACCCAAACTCAAGAACGGTCTGGGGATCAGGAGAAAAGATCAGAATGTCTGCTGGTAGACGATTGACGCAGATAGAGAGAGAAGTATCTGAAAATACGTTAACCAAAATTCCTGGAGACAGATGGGCGTGCACAATCCGAAAGGCATCACAGGTATACGAAGTTGTCCGTAACGCGTATGAAGGCCGTTCTTCCATTCATAGCCTTCACGGATTCTATAACGAGTTGTATGCTACCCGCAGGTCTAATTTGGGAAAAAATCTTGGCCCCCGAAAGAGCCTGGGTCGAAAGAGTTCAGAGATAGAGGATACGGATATCGGTTCTTCACGGTGACCTTGTTAAGACCCCGGTAGTCGATGCATGGACGTAGAGAACCATCATTTTTCTCAACGAAGAAGATAACCGGCTCGCGCTGGGGAAGAGGACTTGCGGTAAAGCCCTTCTCAAATTTCCTTGATGTAGGCCGACCATGGCCGGGTTTCAGTTCATACGGATAGCGGGTAGACCCTGCCACGAGAGGACTGGTCCCAGATGAAGGTTCAATTGGACAGTCATAGGGACGATGGGCGGCAGCGGTCTCTGCTCTTTTTCTGAAATAGACATCCGCCAAATCCTGTATTCTGCTGGAGGCCATGCAGAGGTTGGGAGATGGCTGCGGAGGATGATGCACGCACCGGGCTGAGGTGCGACCAGACATGACTCGGCAATTCGGTCCCAAACCGCAAGAACTCGCCGGTCTTCCAGGACGAGCGTAGTGGGCAGGTGTTGCAGCCAGGGGGAGCCCCAAGAGGATCGCCGACGAATACCTTTGTAGCACGTGGGAAAGGCAAATCGTCTCCTTGTGCAGAAGAGCCCCCACCTGGAGGCGAGACGGCATGGTGATGTACTGGACGGACGAGTCGCTCAGGAGTTCCACACTGACGAAGAGATCACAGAGGTCTTTCCAGCCGGACAGCGGCTAGGCGATAAACGGGCTACCAGGGAGAGCGTGCATAAAAGTTTCCGGCGACCAGAATCCAGGAGGGCAGGAGCCTGAAAACGAGAGGCCAGCATCGTCGTGGAATGTACCGGCATAGTCAGACGTGGAGAGGAAGGAATTGGACCTATGGACGCCTCTCAACGGGCCCTGGTCGCGAGCGTTTCCGCCCCAGGCCGCTGGGACGCAGCGGGCAACCTCGGAGGAGATGATCAGGACTGGCACAATAAAAACAAAGTTTCTGACAGAACGGCTACAGGATCGCTTCTTGGTCCGTAGGTGATGCCCGGTCCACCTGCATGGGTTCCCTCACTGTGAGACTGCGATATTGGAAGCGGGAGCTTTTGGAATACAGGGGGCTGCGAGGCAGTCGGCAGATGGGCAGACAGTGTTCACGGTTCCTGGCGGGAGCTCTTCCTGTCACTCGGTGAAACGCACATCAATGCGGGTGGACAAAGTGGATGAGTTCGCTCAGAGAGGAAGGAATGTCTCTAGCGGCTGTGCGTCCTTCACCCTGGCTGGAAGGCCCTTCTTAAAAGGGCGCAGAGGGTGAGTCATTCCAGTGATAACTCCCGAGGCAATGTACGAAATTGTAATAGCATAGTCTCCTACAGAGGAGTCTCCCTGACGAAGGCTAAGGAGTGCGGTCTCAGCTGACGTATGCACGTGCAGGTTCCTCGAAGACGGCTACGGAATTCTTGGAGAAAGGCTGTAGGTCTGCGGTCTCGGGGGTCGGTCCTGTCCCAGAGGGAGTTGCCCCAAGCCAGAGCCTTTCACGAGAGGGTAGGCTGACCCGAATGCCACCTTTGCCTCTCCGTGAGGAAAAACTGAGTCGGCCATCAACCTCAAGTGCATGGAGAACTGGTGATGAAACCACTGCAAAGCTTGGGGTCCCCGACGAACCTTAGAAGGTAGAGAGGAGTCGCAGCTTGGGACACACGTATCCAGCGAACAGGAGGCGTGGAGGAACCACATGGCAGGATAGAACGGCGGCTGCTGCGACGTGGAGGAAGCTGGAGCACCATGGTCGGACAGCTGATTCAACTGCTGGGCTTGTTGGGCAATCTGTTGCGATCTGCTGACGCGGGACAATGGGTTGTGAGATCGCCTCATTAACTGGTAGAGGCACCTTGACGGGATCCATGGCCGGATCTAACTGTTACGGATGCAGTGTAGTGGATCCGGCTGGACCCACCGCAATACTGGTTGGTGTAAAGCCGTACCAGGGAGCGGAATCTAGTGGAGCCGGTTTTCACCAGAGCCCGCCGCAAAGCGGGCTGGACTGCTGCGGCGGAGAACTACCAGGTCGCCCCACTGGCGTGACTTGTGTGCGGTGCCAGCCAAGGCACATGTGCTTTGGGTACAAAATCGGTCGTTGTGACGTAGGCGTAGATAGGGGACAGGCCAGGAGGTCAGGAAAGGCGGCGATGGTCGTGGTCAAGAACGGGTGCGTAATGGTTCGGTACACGGTGGTAGACAGGAAATAACATCAGGAAACACTTTCTCTAGGGCTGTAAGGCACTATAGATTCCGGCAAGGTGTGCCGGGGGCGGAAACCTTTTTAGGGTCAGCGGTCAAGCAACAACCAAATACTTTGACGCGCTGGCCCTTTAATTTCAGTGTAAGATACCGCGCGCTAGGCGCTAGGGGGCGCGGCACGCACGGCAGACAGCAGAGAGCCGTGAGGACACAGGAGCGCGGCAGGGGGTAATTGAGGGTCGCAATCGAGACCGCGGCGCTACTCGTCCCGGGGCCGGGGAGCACGTTGGCAGACACGGGTGCGCCCGCAGCCCGGACCTGGGCTGCGGGACCACCCGTGACAACGTCTCAGGTCTTTTGAAGACTCCAACCAGGTTTTCTTCCAGAAATGGTCCTGTATTTGGCTCCATCATCGTCCCCATCAATTTTAACCATCTTCCCTGTCCCTGATCGAAAGTAAAGCCCAAACCATGATGCTGCCCCCACCATGGTTTGGACAGTGGGTTGGTGTGTTCAGGGGGATGAGCTGTGTTGCTTTTAGTTTTAAATTGTGGCCAAATGTTGGATTTTGGTTTCTCTGAGCAGAGCCCCTTCTTCCACATGTTTTGGTGTCTCCAGGAGGCTGTGACAAACGTTAAACAGGACTTTTTATGGATATCCCTTGAGAAATGGCTTTCTTTTGCATCTCTATAAAGGCCAGTTTGTGCAGTGTACGACTGACTGTAGTTCTATGGCGACAGAATCTTCCCACCTCAGCTGTAGATCTCGAGCTCATCCAGAGTTGATCATGGGCTCATTGGCTGCCTCTCTGATCAGTCTTCTCCTTGTTTGAGATGAAAGTTTAGAGGGACGGCCGGGTCTGTTGGTAGATTTGCAGTGGTGTAAGTTTCATACTCCATCCATCTTCAATATGATTTACTGTGCACAGTGCTTCTTGGGATGTTTAAAGTTTAGGAACATCTTTTGTATCCAAATCCGGCTTTTAAACATCTCCACAACTGTATCACGGGACCTGCCTGGTGATGTTCCTTGGTCTTCATGATGCGCTTTAAACAGAACCTGAAGACTATCACAGAGCAGGTGCAATTTAGACGGAGACTTGATTACACACAGGTGGATTTTATTTATTATTCTATCAGTTCATTTGGGACAACATTGGAATCATTCAGAGATCCTCACTGAACTTCTGGAGTGAGTTTGCTGCACTGAAAGTAAAGGGGTAAATAATTTTGCACGCCTCACTTTTTATTTTTTTACAAAAGTTTAAAATATCCAATAAATTTAGTTCCACTTGTTGTTGATTCTTCACCCAAAAAAATATTTTTTTTTTATATCTTTATGTTTGAAGCCTGAAATGTGGCAAAAGGTTGAAAAGTTCAAGGGGGACGAATACTTTCGCAAGGCACTGTAAATCTTATTCCTCATCTGAGACACTTCAATTGTAAATACAGGCAGTCCCCAGGTTACGAACGGGATAGGGACTTTTGGTTTGTTCTTAAGTCGAATTTGTATGGAAGTCGAAACAGGTATATTTAGTACATGTATGGTGTGGAATACTGGCACTTATAGTTCCACAACTACAAATGCCAGCATTTCAAATAATACATGTAGTGCCAGGGACAGTATTATATAAGTAATCTACAAATATAATAGTGACCCACAGAACTGACACTCAGTCTGCACTATAAATATATAATGCCAACCCGCAGTGGTGATCAATAGTACATTACTGCAGACTGATTGTCAGCTCTGCAGGTCAGTATTGTATATGTATATCTTTATAGTGCAGACTGATTGTCTGCTTTATAGGTCAGTATTGTGTATGTATATTACTTCTATGATACTGACCCACATAGCTGACAATCCGTCTACTGGAACAATTATGTACTATTGATCACCACTGTGGGTTGCTATTATATCTTAATAGTGCAGACTGATTGTCAGCTCATTGAGTCAGTGTTATAAATGTGTATTACTTATTTAATACTGACCCACAGTGCTGATCAACATTCTAGAACTTCAGACTGATTGTCAGCTCTGTGGGTCAGTATCATAAAAGCAATATACATGTACAATACTGACCCAAATCCCCAAGCGTTTCAATGCAGTTTGGAGCAATTGGACTGCGGCTCAGACGATCTGAATGTCAATGGATGTGGTAGGTGGGCCAGAGGGACCGACAAGTGTGAAAATTTTTTGAAGATTGATTGTTGAGGGTGTGAATGTATGGAACAGAGCATGGACATGATGAAAACACTTGAGGTGAGTAGACAAATGATGGCAACATTATTTCCTTTTTGTCATTTACTCTTTTTACTTGTACTTTTTATAAATGCATTACCAAAACATGGTTTTTTAAAGGTATATCCCCCTGAATTATTATCTGGCACAGCTGATGTATCACATATATAGTTGCTTTGCTTAGTCTTTCCTTTGCAATTGTAAAAAATTCTCTATCTTGTTAGTACTTGTAATGCCTCTGTAGAACATGTGAGATTGTTGTTGTTGTTTTTTCTTGTGTTTACTTGGAAAATTTTAAAATAAAACCTTATAAAAAAAAAAAACAATACTGACCCAAAGAGCTGACAATCGGTCTGCATTTATGTACTATTGATCAACATTGTGGGTGAGCATACATAATTGTCAGCCTGCCTTCCAGATATAGGTGCAATATACAGAGCTGTCAGCCTGCCTGTAACAAACAACTGATGCTGCTGCCCCGGTGCTGTGTAGGTTCAGGACGGAGTGGAGCGGAGGTGAAGCACATTTGTTCTGCTAAAGGCTGTTTACTGCAGCCTTGCTCCTCCTCCACTGCTGAAGCCTCAGCAACATCTCCTTACCTGGGGATATTGGAGAGGCAGTGATTACACTGCTCACTCCCAACATGTCCTGTGCTGTGTCCCTGCACTGTGTGTGCAGGAACTTGATCTAATGACAGGGAGGAGGGGGAAGAACTGAACACTCATCACTGCTTGTGCCAGTTGCATAAGATCTCCTGTGGTGCACACAGCCCGACATAGGTTCATTCCAGGCTCATGTCGTTCCGATAGTCCCTGTTCGTAACTAGGAGACAGACGCAAGTCGGAACGACATAAGTCGGGGACTGCCTGTGCCCTAAATGGCTGAGAGCTCTTGGCTCCTCTTTAGGGACTGCTAGAGATCAGAATGGGGGTTCTCTGATTGGTAATCCAGGTACAGGACATGAGCAGCTATTCATAGTAGTTTTTGGGGTTACTATACTGATGCCTCTATCCTGTATCAGTCACTGCACTGGTTGCCCATTCAGTACAGAATACAACATAAACTAATCACTCTGACCCATAAAGCTCTCCACAGTGGTGCACCCCTCTACATCTCCTCCCTCATCTATGTCTACCAGGCTACCCGATCTTTGCACTCTGCTGATGGTCTTAGATAATATACCTCAATCATGTGAACCCCCCATGCCCGTCTCCAAGATTTCACACGTGCCGCACCAGTTCTCTGGAACATGCTACTGAGTACGATTAGGCACACTCATAAGCCTCATAGTTTTAAAGAGGTTTTGCCACAAAGTGACTTCCTTACCTGTTATCTGCTCAGGACAGAAGATGAACAAATCATGAACTACTGCAGGGGGGAAAGAGAGGGGGCCCGAGCAGAGCGAGTAAGCAAGGGAGTGTTTGCAATGTTTACTAAGATAATTACATTACAACAGTGGATTCTCTATACAGCAGAAAGCCTCATACACTGCACACTTCTCCCCAGCCCCTTGCAGAGCGAGGAAGCAAGGGAGCGTCTGCAATGCTTACTAAGATGACTACATTACAACAGTGGATTCTTAATATAGCAGAAAGCCTCATACACTGCACATTTCTCCTCAGCCCCTTGCAAGTCCCTTCATGTTCCCTGTCATCAGATAAGAAGTGCAAACACGCAAGCGCAGCCAGATCAGCTCCTGGTCGTATCTAACAGGCTCGGACTGGGCCGCCGGGGGACCGGGGAATCCCCCGGTGGGCCCCCCCCGAGCCGCTGGGGGCCCCGGAGGCAGTGCCGTCGCTCCCCGGGGCCCGTCCGCGCATGCGGTCCCTGAACGCCCGGGACCTGCGTCCCGAGCGCTCAGAGACCGGCCCGGTAGCCGGGGACTAATGTCCCCGACTCCCGGGGCTGCGCGGTGTCAGCGGAGCACAGCGCCACTAGCGCTGCGCTCCGCTGATCTCCCCGGCAGGCTGAAGACGCTAGGCCTACAGCCTGCCGGGCGCCGGCCCCTACTGCTGACGTAGGCGGCGTTGGACGTCACCCACCGCGCCGCCTATGCAGTGGGGGGAGGGGG
>JAODAL010084050.1:0-11044 GCA_025379985.1 Phyllomedusa bahiana
TTTACTTTGGTATTGATTTATGATTTTTACCATATTTGCGGGGCATACTTTGGGCACATAGCAGCGCAATTACGCGCAGAAGTACGCCCTGCAAATACGTTGTGAAAACATACCCTTATGAATGCCAGGACCCATCATTTCCTAGCAGAACATTGCCCACAGCATCATTCTGCGTCCTCGAACATTCCTTCTTCCCAGGAGCTATTCGTTACCCAGATAAATGACATCTGCAAATCTTGTAATCCACATGCTGTAAATGATAATATAATTTATCAGATCAGACCACATTCTTTCATTGCTTCACGCTAAAGTTCTGATATTCACGTGCCCTTTGTAGTCATTCTTAGTGCTGGAAATGGGTCTGCATCAGTGTTCTGACACCTTTATATTATAGCTTGCATTAACTTTATAAACAATTAATATCATCAAGAGATTCAACCACATAGACTAACCTTCATCTCTCACACACACTTGAATGAACACTTTTGGTGGGTATTATTTATTTCATACCACCTGTCACTTTGAAAATACTATGGCCCACTTGTCTAGCCATCACACTTTGGTTAAAGTCATTCAAACACTTAAAGCCTGCTAACCATGCTGTTTTACAGAGCAACAGCCAGATTCAATCTCACACTTCCTGATCAGTCTGTGGGTGGGTTGGTCTACAGCATTGATTGGCATAGTAGCTTTGCTATTCCTAGCTGATCCTGTTACAGGGACATGAGTACAGGAGGTTTGTAAACTGTAGTGCACAAGTCTTCAGAGCTGTAAAGGGTTAAAGCTTGTCAGTAAGTAATGAAAACAAGCTCCCTTCTTTCAAGATAATAAACACAGAAGGGAGTGAGGTCACCGTCCCGGCCATGGCTTTAGCCTGTTAGAGCAGCGAGAGTTGGCTGGTAACTATGGAAGCTTGGGAAGTACAATCAGAAAAGCAATGTATTTAGTGATAGTTTTTATTTAAAGATTTGTTTAAAGACAATTAATGAAATGGGAATACCCCTTTAAGTTTCATTATTTTTCCTAATACCAACATGGTTTGTACATTTAAAAAAATAAAAAATTGGAATAGGGATGCTGAGCCGCCTGTCTGATTCTTCTGTTTACTTCCAACTCCGGGCCTTTGGCTCTTGATTGCTGCAGCCACTGATTGACTGCAGCAATCACGTGGATTTAAGTATAGGTTTCAAGAATAGAATTTAAGTGCCATTCTTTTATTACTATAGATATTTGTATTGGGTAGGATGAATAGGGGTTACATGAACTAGAGTCATCTGTCAATGTTTCCAGAAAAATTTTTGGAGTAGGAGTATAATTCTAGAAATCAATAAAACAAGTAAAATATCAATCAGATTTATGGGATTGAGGTTCTTTGTAATGTAAAGATAAAACCAGCAGCTACCACATTATTAAGTGACATGCAACAGGCACTTATTATCTGAGATGTTTCTTTAGTCTTCTCGTAATCGCAATAAATGTTACTTCTCCCCATGCTAAACTGTGGCAATATCTTGTAGTACATAAAAAAGAAAAATTAATTGTAACAATAAGGTAGTTGTGAAAAGGAGTAATGCTATGCTGACTGCAATTAATTCCCCATGACATAAATTTTAGGATTATTGTAGAGAATCTTTATATTCAGCAACATCGTGAAGAAAAATATAAAATATGCATGTTTTGATTCAAATCATGTTTTTTTTTTTTCTTTAAATCCCTAAGAGAAACACTAATATTATTATAACATATCATATCTGGGCAAAATATCTTACTGTAAATTATTCCGTTACTAAAAAGTTAAATGCTACCATCTTGTGGCAATAGAAGCATTACAACAATTATGCATTTATATGACTATGTTTCATTCTGCTTTCCCAAAAACCAGATGCCATCTTTCTCTCCAGGGATAGAGCCGGATGGCAAGCATCAAAACATAATACCAGCTCTTTATCAGAATAATTGATATTGCCAGATAATCCTGAAAACCTGAAACACCTGAAAACTCATCATTGATTGACCCGTTGCTTAGCAAATGGGAGGGAAAGGGGCAGTATTTACTCATTAGGGTGCTTTCACACAGTGCAGTTTTGGTGCAGTTTTAACTGTGTTCCAATTAAACTGCCTTTATTACCAGCAAGCTTTTTGCACTTTTCTAAACTGTTTGGAAAGTGAGTAATCAATTAGTGTGTTTATAATCCACAAGACTTCAAACACAGTAATTGATTACTTACTTGAAACACCTTTCTGAACAATTTAGACAACTGAAAGCAGCTTGCTGGTAAAAAAGTCAGTTTAATTGGAGCGCAGTTAAAACTGTACCAAACTGCTGTGTGAAAGCACCCTTAGGGTATCCTAATTATTTCTTAACGCCTTACCATTGCAGCCTGTTTTGAACTCTATGACAGAACCCTATTTTTCAACCCATTATGTGGGAATAACTTTTTAGTGTATAACTATCAATGTGATACAGAGAAAGTTTTCTTGTTACACATCGTGCTTTAACTTAGTGATTAATTTTGAGCCATAGAATCCTTGTTTGTGAAAAACTTTAAAATGGTGAGAACTTTGGAATAAGTTGCAAAGTTCATACATTTCTGATTGTAAGACAGAGAGTTATATCCAGGGGTATATTGTACAATTTGGGTGCACTAGTGTTTCAGTTTCTTTAGCATTGGACCGGTAAAATGGGGAAAAAAAAGCCAAAGCAAAAGCCACCATTGTTTTTGGGGTTTCATTTTTACAACCTTTGCCATGCAGTATAAATGATAACTTTACTATGCAGGTCGGTACAATGACAAACAAACTACATTTTTATATTGTAATAATCTGAGAGCCATAACTTTTTCTGAATTTGGTGCCTAGTAAGGGCTTGTTTTTTGTGGGATGAGTTGACATTTTTATTGGAATCATTTTGAGGGAAAAATAACTTTTTGATACTTTTTTGGGAGGCAGAGTGAAGAAAATACAGCAATTATGGTAGTGTTTTTTATTTTAATTTTCCGCAGCTCTCACCATGCAGTAGAAATGAAATGTTAGTTTTATTCTGTGGTATGGTACAACTACAGCGATGTTCAATTTATATAGTTCTTTTTATATTGTAGCACTTGAAAAAAAATTTTATTGTTTAAAAGTGTTTATGCATCGTTGTATTCTGGTAGTCAAAACTTTCAAATTTTCCATTTACAAAGCTGTGTATGGGCTTTTTTTTATGGCAGGACAAATGGATGTTTTAATTGGTACCACTTTGGGGTTTATATGACTTTTGATTGCTTTTAATTTCATTTTATGTGCAGTATGTGGAACAAAAATCTAAATTCTGCCATATTTTTTATGACAATCATCATGCAGGATAAATATTATGACAGATTTACAGGCTAGGTCATTACGCATCAATTAATTGTACTTTTTTATTTTCAATATTTTTTGCAGTGTCATTTGTAATGAAGAAAAGGTGGCGTGTGTGTTTTACTTTTTGTGTTTGTGGTTTTTTTTAGCAAATGTCAATCATCATGTGCTGCTGTACCCTGGGCGTGGTGACATCACAAACAACTCAAAAGCCTTTGTTAGGCTTCTGAGTTGTTATGGAAGTCATTGGCACCCCGCAGCACCAATCACGCAGCAGGGTGCCGATGGAGACAGAGGAAGCCCTCTTTCTCTATCATTCTTCTTAGAATGACTGTGACATCTAACGGGCTAATCAGCCATAACTGGAGTAAACTATGTCCCCGGCCAATAACGCATGAAGCTAGCTGTAATATACATTGGTTTCATGTACCAATCTGCTTGCTTTCAAAAAGGGCTGTCTTCTTTCCACTCTTACATATAGGTCAGATTTATGAAGTTCACGGATAATAGTTGTCCTGTGGACAGATTCTCTCACCTGAGCTGTGGATCTCTGCAGTCCCTCTAGAGTGACCCTAGGCCTCTTGGCTGCTTCTCTTATTAGCGCTTTCCTTGTCTAGGCTGTCAGTTTAGGTGGATGTCCATTTCTTGATAGGTTAGCAGTTGTGTTAGCAGTTGTCTACTCCTTCCATTTACAGATGATGGATTGTACAATGCTCCTCGAGATGTTCAGAGCTTAGGCTTTTTTTTTTTTTTTAAATAATAATTATAACCCTGCAATACACTTTGCCACAACTTTTCCTGAGCTGCCTGGCATGTTTCTTAGTTTTTATGATTCTATTTCTTTATTAATGTTCTCTAAAAAAAAAACCTGTGAGGCCTTCACAAAACAGCTGCAGTTACACTGAGAATCAGGGGCGTAACTAGAAATGGCTAGGCCCTATAGCAAACTTTTCAATGCTCCCCCCCCCCCTCACTCCCTCAAAAGAAAAAAAACAAACAAAGGAAGATATCAGGGATTTATTTAAATAAATTTTTTTCTGTTTTTCTGCGGGGCTTTTTCAACCATTTTATTCCAGTTTCAGTAAGACTGTGTCTACACAGTTAATGTTAAAGTGCCGTCCAAATTTAGTTGCTGGTCCGCAGTTGTGGGCACAGATTTGCAGTACAACTGCTCTTGGTTTTCAATTTTGCTATTGGGCCCGGACATTTACTTTACAGGGCCAACAGCAAATCCAACATGTTTTAAAATCCACTGGATTTTGAAACTGATCTGAAAAAATCCTAGCTGTGTAGACTACAGCACGGATTTTCCCCCACTGTCTATGTAGCACATAGCACCGTCAAATTTTCAGTGGATACTGAATACGTTTGATTGACAGCTATCTAATGTGTATAAGCAGTCCTTTAAATAGGTAGATCCCTGTTATGGTGGTGTACACGTGTTGTATTTGAGGGGCATACTTTGAAGCAAAATTGTGCTGCAATGCTCCCATACAACCCGCAGATCAGGTAAAATCATAGCATTCATTGAGTGCTATGATTTACTGGTGTATTCACAGTATGAGCTCGTAAAAAGAAGTGACATGTCACTTCTTTTGAGTGCTTACACACTGGGACAAGAGGCAGTGATGATGAAAGTACACGTTGGCCAGTGGGGACTTCCAACAGCAAACATATAACTGTGCGCACAAGTATGTGCCGCTATACGACATGTGAAAGCACCCATGTTCTGTTGAGAACCACATAAAAAATAGCACAAAAAAGCTGCATTATTTTTTCGTCTGAATACAGGTCGCCATGGCGGAAACAAACAAACCTATTGTAATCATGGGCGTCCATTGTAAAATGGATCCTAAGGTGTACATTTTCACCTCTGCATTGGAGGATTTGAGTGGAACCTCCAATGCAGATGTGAACCACCTCTAAATGCTGTGTAAATAGGTACCTTTGTTGTCATATAAATCCTGCAGGCTGCAGCTGGTCTCTGGACACTCTGTGCTCCCTCTTGTCCCCACCATCTTTCAGCAACCGAGTCTCAGGAGTCAGGGGTGAAGAGGTGAGTGCAAGCACATGCCCAGAAGTTGTCCCCCCATCACATACCCCCCCAATCCACTGCCTCCCCTCTAGAGTTCACAAAGTTATAATACTCACACTCCTCCCTCCTCCCCCAAATTAACCTCTTCACTAGTTACTGGACTGTCTGCAGGCAGCCGGGCACAGTAAGGGCTTGTTCACACAGAGTTTACACTCCGTGTTACAAGCACTTTTAGGATCCGCTGTCTGTCCCCAAGACGGATCTAACAATTAGCAGTGAGATTATCACTGCTGTCTATGATGAACACGGAACGGCGTTCACATGACAGATCGCCGCTGCGTGTTCAAAAAGCGCAGCTCAGCTCCATCTTGAAAATAATTGCATGTGAATTCTTTTCAAGACAGAGCCGAGCTGCGCTATTGAAACACGCAGCGGCGTTCCCTCATGTGAACGCCACTCCGTGTTCGGCATAGACAGCAGTGAGAATCTCAGTGCTAATTGTTAGATCCGAAAAGCGCTTGTAACACGGAGTGTAAACTCCGTGTGAACAAGCCCTAAGAGCTGGAGGTGCTGTGCTCTGAAATTTTATGTTGCCAGTGCCTTGAAATGTTTTGTCCCTCTTCTTCCTGTTTTTCACATGGTTTGGTACCTGCTGCTGCTGAAAAACCAGGGACAGAGTGGTCACTGTAAGTCTCTTCTGTGATCTTTTTTTGCAGGCTGCCTTGCCTTGGTATTCTCTTCTTTCTAATACTAAATCTTCCCCCCTCCCTCCCCCTCTATCTGCAAGTCTTTGCAGGACAGGAGGACAGGAGAGGAGGAGGAGAACGGGGGCGTGGTGAGCAGAAGAATAGTCAGTGTCCCTCCATGACACACTGACTGCTCCCTGCCGCTTATTGAGAGTTCCCTCACCTGCTGTGACCCCCCTCCCCACCCCCCGTAAAGCTTGAGTAAGTGGAGAGTGATGACAGGCACAGGCAGCCACAGCAGCGACACCGACGTTTATACTCACACAGGGGCCAGGGCACGCCGGCCGGGGTAGCAGATGAAGTAGCAGCTGCTACAAGGCCCGAGACGGAGGCCCTGTGGCAGCTGCTTTGTCTGCTCCCCCTGTAGTTCCGCCCCTGCTGAGAATAAATTACATACAGATGTACTCCATTTACAAATAAGGTGACTTTTAAAGGCAATTGGTCACACTGTAACAGAGTACAAGGATCTGAATATATATGTATGCCACATATATGTATGCCACACTTTTCAGTTTTTTAATTTACAATTTGGAAAAGCATGTATCATTTTCTTTACGCTTCACAAATACTTGCGACTTTGTCTTGCTCTATCACACAAAATATCAATAAAATATACTTAGGTGTCTGGCTTTAATGTTTAAAAATGAGGAACAGTTTTAGGGGTATTGTCACGTACACACTCACCAGACTGGGGGCCACTGTAATGGCGTTGATTTATTTCCACTTGCACTCACCTCTCAATCAGGTAGCGATTCAAGCATAAATCATACCCCAAGACAGTTCCAGCACCCCAAGTTATCCGCTGCCACCACCTTCCTTCAATACTCAAAAAGAAAAATAAATCAGAGGGCAGGACTCTGATGCAAAATACTTTAATCATTACATTTTTATTGAATTTTTTGCATAGATTACAAAAATAGCAAAATCAAGCCAAGTTGATAACAAAGAAAGAGAAAACAGTAAACAAAAAACATAGAAAACATGCCATGTAAGTTTCAGTTGTAGATCTACGTAAAGATCCATGAATAAAAGTACTCTGAAATCGACCATCCAAAATACTAAGTAACACAATAAAGGGACCATTGTATTGTAAAGGAAAGGAAATAGTTGGGCTAGTGCTGACATTATGAGGGTGCAAAGAGGGTTATGTAGCATAAGCTGAGGACGACCAAACCTGACATCTAAACTTCCTCTTAGCAACCAGGTGAGGTGGAACTCCCAAACATAACTCGCCATGGAATAGAGTATTAATTCTATTCAAGACCTCTGCAATGTTTAGAGGAGATGAAGATTTCCAATGATTAGCTATAGTAAGTATAGTAAGGCGAGCCGCTATGAGAATATGTTGTATGACAGTTTGGTGAGTAAAGGGTAGCTCCCAAATAGAAAAGTCAAGCAGAGCAAGTTCTTGTGAAAGAATAAATTGGGAATGATATAATTCTTGTATGAGTTGTTCAACCTCTAGCCAGAGTCTTCTAGCTATGGGGCAAGACCACCACATATGTGAGAGGGAACCGGACGAGCCACATTTCCTCCAGCACATTTTAGAGGAGCCTGGGAACATATGAGCAGTGAGAACTGGAGTGAGGTACCAGCGGAAGTGAATTTTCTTAGAGAGCTCTGAGTGGTTAATGCAATTAGAATGTTTGGAAGTTGAGACCGCAGCTCTCCTCCAGTCTTCTAGGGAAAATTATTTAGTTAGTTCTAGTTCCCACTTGGTTATATTTTCCAGTATGGAGTCCTGTCTACTTACTAGCAGGGTAGAGTAGGCAGCAGAGAGACCTCCAGTTTGGTTGATTTTGCCTAGAAGGAATTGGTTAAAGCGGGAGTTGACTACTGGAGAGGGAGTGTGTCGGACCTGTAAATACATGAAAAACTGAGAGTGTGGGAGGGAGTAAGTGGAAGTGAGGTCTTCAAATATTCTGAACACTCCATCTGAAAACAAGTCCCCAATGGTTCCAATCCCTTTAAAAATCCAACGGTCCAGAGGGACATCATGAAGTGTGCCTAATAACGTAGATATAGGAGATTTTAATCTATCCATATGGACCAGGCGAGAAGGAACTACATACCGCTGCCAAGCTGTAATCAGATGTTGAATAGTTGAGAGGTTATAAAAGAAGTTGATAATTATGGAAATCCTAGTGACAACGCTAATAGATGATCCTTGACGGAACCCAGAAACACCGATGAGTTTTCAATATCTACCCAGTGATGGAGGGAAGGGGTATTCCAAAGGTGAATTATAGGATCTAGAATTGAAGCTATATTATATAATAGTAAATTTGGGACCGCCATGCCTCGAAATTGTTTTCGAATATAAAGGTATTGCCTTTTAAATCTGGGCTTCTTGGAACCCCAGATAAATTTCAATAGAAGAGATTGGAGTCTATTTAGAAGCGTAGTAGGGATCAAGTAGGGGAGAGCTCTGGAGATATATAAATGAACTTGGGGAGAAGCAACATTTTTGTTAAATTGATTTTAGCAATCCCAAAAAAGGGAGAAGGGTTTTAGCCTCTGTCTCATCGGATAGAGCTAAAGTTAAGTCTTCCCAGTTGGACTCAATAGTCTTACGAATGTCAGGGAAAAGATTAATGCCCAGGTAGACAATGTAAAAAGTTAGACCAGGTAAAGTTAAATTTTGATAAACTTAAGCGAGTGGAGTGAGAACAGTTAATGGGCAAAATTGTGGATTTGGAGATATTTAGTTTATAGACTGAAACATTGGAATATGTTTGTAGGATGTCTAAAAAGAGAAGGGATGGAGGATTCTAGTCTCTCATACATTATCAGCACATCATCAGCATAAAGACTAGCTTTATGATTGTTATGATTGACAATAATACCTGAAATCTGCGGGGATGTCCTAATTGACTCTGCAAGGGGCTCGATAATAAGTTAAAAAAATTAAAAGGGGGAAAAAGGACAACCCCGTTTTTGTTCATTTGGGAATAAAGAATGGGTTTGACGGGGAAACCCTAAGCAAAGATCCTAGCGATGGGGTGGAATAGAGAGAAATAATGGCACTGAAAAGGAGCCCGAAAAAAGCCAATTTTAAAATTCCCGATGTAAAGCCAATTAATCGATCCAAGGCTTTTCCCATCTAGGGAGAAGAAAATAGCGGGGGTTTGTTTTTTTTTCGATAAATTTTTAATACATTTAAAACCTCTTATTCCATCTTTATTTGTTTTTTTTGACAAATCCCCCCTTATCAGGGTTAAATTAAAGTTGGAAACGTTTATTAATTTTATTTGCCAGGGTCTTTGAAAAACAGCTTTGTCCCCAGTTTAGTAGGGAAATCGGTCTATAATTTAATTATATCTTGAGGTTTTCCTGGTTTGGGAATTGTGACAAAGAAGCTGAAGCATCTCCCCGGGAGGAAGTTTTTCCCTTAAAGAAAGAGTTGAAGGGGTTTTTATATGGGCAGAGTACTGAAATAAAAAGTTTTATAAATTTCATTATTTAAAAACCCCAGGGCAAAGGGGTTTTTTTAAGTTTTATTTGATTTATTGTTCGGGCTAATTCTTGTTGAGAGATTGGAGCATTTAAGGATTCCAGTTGTTCTTGGCTCACAATTGGGGGAAATTTGTTTGTTTAAAAAGGGTTTGGGCTGCTGGAGTCCACGGGGGGAGAGGGATCTTGTTTTAGGTTAACAGGGACTTGTAAATTGAGCGAAGGAATTACTATTTGTTGGGGGGGAAAACACTTTTTTATTTCCCGATGTGGATAGCAATTCTAAATTTGGCTTAAGATGTTTTACCTACGGGCTAGTGTTTCCCGGGCGGTCACCTTGGGGGAAAAAAAATTCCTTTTAATTTAGTAGGGAAGTTTCAGATTTTGAAGGTCTAATTTCTTGTTTTTTAAGGAATGTAACGGAGGAGTGGATCCGCTGGGCCAAGCAAGTGATGATAGTAAGCCACGCCAAGGAACGGAATCTAAGTAGCCCCGGTTTTTCCCAGACCCCGCCGAAAAGGGGGAAATGATTGCTGCGGGTGAGGGCTCCCGGGGCGTTCCCCTGCTAATTGCTTGCGAGGGCACGGGTTACAGCGTGGTACGAAATGAAACCGAGGCGTGTTGGGGACGGCAAAAGGTCAGGGCGGCGGAGAGGTTGTAGTCGAGCGGGCGAGGGTCGGGGCGGGCGGCAAAAGGCAAGGTCAGGAAATAAGAAAAGGGATGGTAACGGGAAACCCGAAAAAACCCCAAAACTCTAAAAAGCCCCAAAACACCCCAAACGGGACTGGCAGGAAGGGGTTGGGGGGGGATACCTTAAATAAAAACCAGCGCCCAAAATGGCCAATTATCGGGGGCGCTGGCCCTTTAAATTAGAGAAATCCGCGCGCGCTTGAGCAGCGGCCACGCGCCGGCGGGCCCGGAGGGGTTCCCGGAGCGCGACAGGTAGAGACACGCGCCGGGATCGGGACAGCAGGGGGGGAAAGGGCGCGGGCGCCGCGCTGCCGCACGGGTCCCCCGGAGCAGGGTGACAGTGCGGGGGGAGCGGAGCCCCCGACCCCCGTGACAGTTTCCCCCCCCCCCCCCCTTGGTTCCCCCTCTTCTTTGAAACTGAGAGGAGGGGGCACGACGGTTGGCTCGGTTCCCCGACGCTCCCCCGGCCCCAAACCCTTTTTCCCGTCAATGAGGTAGGACTATATAAGAGCACATGTTAGGTTGTTTCTCCCTGTGAACACCATCCCCTCCCCTTTGCGTCTGGGAAACTTTTTGGGGGCTCCCACCCCAAAAGCTTCTACTTTATTGTTTAACCCCCGCTCTGCGTTTTTAAAATGAATGGTATGTTTCCCCTGTGAAGCACACTCCCTCCTCCATTTGCTGTCTGAATCTTTATGGGCTCCCCCACCAAAAAAAAAACTTCTCCCTTTATTGTTTAACCCCCTGTCTGCTGTTTTTTAAAAGAATGGTATGTTTT
>JAODAL010084051.1:0-11044 GCA_025379985.1 Phyllomedusa bahiana
AAATGGTGCAGGTGGACAAGTAACTGGCTCAGTGATAGAAAACAGAGGGTGGTGATTAACGGTACATAAAGGGAGCATGTTCTTTTCCCTCAAAGGTTGTCCAAGCTGCTCCTTGCTACCACATATGGAGAAAGATCATGAACTTTAAGGTATTTTACCTGTTTTTTTAATGTGTCACGCTATTTCTAAAGATTGGCTGCAAAAGCCTTCTTATTGTACAAGAAAGAAAAGTATTTTTAAAGATTTGTTGTATAATACACGGATTTAATTAATAAAAATGTATGATGTTAATATTGGTCTATATTTGCATACATATGGGCAGATTAACGGTACGTACTCAGATTGGATCCCTGTGAATAGTGGAGTACCACAGGGTTTAGTTTTGGGCCCTATCCTCTTATATATTTTTATAAATGATCTTCTACATGAATATCGATCTTTGCAGATAATACTAAGCTCTGTAAAGTAATCAACAGAATAGAGGATAATGTGTTATTACAAAAGAATCTGGATAAATTGGAGGCCTAGGGAGAGAAATGGCAGATTACGTTTAATACAGATAAATGCAAGGTTATGCACATGGGGAGGAAAAATCCATTCCATGATTATATATTAAACGGAAAAATGCTGGGAAAAAGTGACATGGAGAAGGATATGGGAATCCTGATGGATAGTAAACTTAATTGTAACAGCCAGTGTCAGGCAGCAGCTGCCAAGACAAACAGGATTATGGGGCACATTAAAAGGGGCATAGATGCACATGATGAGAACATTATTTTCCTATTATACAAGTCACTGGTTAGACCACACATGGAATATTGTGAAAAGTTTTGGGCACCAGTTAACAGGAAAGACATTGTAGAGCTTGAACAGGTACAAAGGCGGGCAACAAAAATAATAAAAGGACTGGGTGGACTGCAATACCCAGAAAGATTAGCAAGATTAGGGTTATTTAGTTTAGAGGGGCATAAAAAATATGTTTAAATATATTAAAGCTCAATATAGAGATCTCTCTCAAGATTTATTTATACCCAGGACTGTATCCAGAACAAGGGGGCATCCTCTACGCCTAGAGGAAAGAAAGTTTCTACACAAACATAGAAATGGATTCTTAACTGTTAGAGCAGTGAGACTGTGGAACTCTCTGCCAGAGGAGCCTGTCATGGTGAATTCATTAACAGAGTTCAAAAAGGGTTTGGATGCATTTCTGGAGCGTAATAATGTAACAAGTTATAGTGATTAGGATTCTGAAGAGGGGTCGCTAAACCAGTGATTTATTCTGATTAACAGATTGGAGTTGGAAAGGATTTTTTTCCATAAAATTAGGACAATTGACTTCTAGGTAATGGGGTTTTTTGCCTTCCTCTGAATGAACACTTTAGCAAAATTGGTTGAACTGGATGGACGTCTGTCTTTTTTTGGCCTTACAAACTATGTAACTATGTTACTGCCAGAAAAATTGTTCGGGATGCAAAGAAAAACCCACAAATAACCTCAGCTGAAATACAGGACTCTCTGAAAAGTTGCGGTGTGGCTGTTTCAAGATGCACAATAAGGAGGCACTTGAAGAAAAATAGGTTGCATGGTCAAGTCTCCAGAAGAAAGCAATTTCTGTGCAAATGCCACAAAGTATCTTGTCTACAATACGCCAAACAGCACAGAGACAAGCCTCAAAACTTCTGGAACAAGGTAATTTGGAGTGATGAGACCAAAATCAAACTTTTTTGCCACAACCATAAACGTTCCATTTGGAGAGGTGTCAACAAGGCCTATGATGAGAGAAACACCATTCCTACTGTAAAGCACAGAGGTGGATCACTTATGTTTTGGGAATGTGTGAGCTATAAAGGCAAAGGAAACTTGGTCAAAGTTGAAGTAAAGTTGAATGCAGCACATTATCAGCAAATACTGAGGGCAATTACTAATCGTTCCAACATGACAACGATCCAAAACACAAGGCCAAGTCGGCCTGTCATTGGCTACAGCAGAACAAAGTGAAGGTTCTGGAGTGGCCATCTCATTCTCCTGACCTTAATATCATTGAGCCACTCTGGGGAGATCTCAAGCAAAGCGCAGTTCATGTAAGACAGCCCAGGAATTTACAGGAACTGGAAGCTTCTTGCCAAGAAGAATGGGCAGCTTTACCATCTGAGAAAATAAAGAGCCTCATCCACAACTATCACAAAAGACCAAGCTGTCATTGATTATGTTAGAGGAGGCAATACACGGTATTTTAACAGTCTGGTGCGGGATCCACTGGACCACCGCAGGCGATGTCGTAAGCCCCCACCAGGGAGTGGAAGATAGTGGGTCCCGGTATTCACCAGAGCCCGCCGCAAAGCGGGATGATCTTGCTGCGGCGGGAGTCCACCAGGTCACTACCACTGGCGGGGCTTGCCTGCGGTGGCGGCCAAGGGTACGAGGTACAGGAACGGCAGACAGGCTCGTAGTTGGGTACAGGCAGGTGGTCAGGGCAGGCGGCTCAGGTTCGTAGACAGTAGACACGCAGGAGGTCAGGACAGGCGGCTCTGGTTCGTGGTCAGTAAACGTAGGCAGACGGTCGGTACACGGTAAGGCAAATAGGAACTCTATAGACAGCTTTCTCCTAAGGAACATACAAAAAGGATCCGGCGAGGCCACCAGGAAGAGGCCGGACTTAAATAGGAGCAGTGCCCGGCAATGACCAATTACCGGCGCACTGCTCCTTGAACTTCAAACTGCTGGCGCGCGCGCCCCTAGAGGCGGAGCCACGCGCTGGGAGACGGAGCCAGACAGAGCAGGAGCGCGGCTGGGTAAGTGAACGCTGACAGGAGCCGGGACACGAGCGGACCTCGAGCCCGACGTGCGGGACGGGGCTCCGCTGGAAGCAGGTGCACGGGCGCGCCTGCGACCCGGGACAGTGGTCACAGGGGCTTCCGTGACAGTACCCCCCCTTGGCCCTCCCCCCTTGGGCCCCCTTCTCTTACTGGATTGAAGAAATTTCTGGATGAGGCTGCGGTTTAGGATATTCTACTCCAGCTCCCAAGACCTCTCTACGGGACCGAACCCCTTCCAGTCCACCAGGAAGGATCGCTTTCCCCTAGTTCTCCTCATACCCAGAATATCCTTGACCTCAAATACATTGGGTGCATCAGCCACAGATGGAGGAGGAACAGCCTTCTGGGAAAAATGATTAAGGACCAGGGGTTTCAATAAGGAGGCATGAAATGAATTGGGGATTCTCATCGTAGGAGGGAGCCGGAGTTTGTATGACACCGGGTTGATGCGGCTGATGACCTCAAAGGGTCCCAGGAAACGGGGTCCCAGTTTGTGAGAAGGCATCTTTAGGCGGACATAACGAGACGAGAGCCACACCTTGTCACCTGGGGAGAAGACTGGAGGAGGGATTCTTCTTCTGTCTGCTTGAGTCTTCATGCGCTAGGAAGCGCGGAGCAGCGTCTGGCGGGTATGGGACATGATGTCGTTCTTATCTTGTGCCAGTGCGTCCGCCGCCGTGACCTCGGAGGAGGTTGCCAGAGGGATTGGAGGGCGGGGATGAAGGCCTTACACGATGTAGAAGGGGGAGTCCCCCGCGGTCTCATACTCAAGAGAGTTATAGGAGAACTCATCCCACGGCAGTAAATTAGACCAATCGTCTTGACGTGCCGAGACGAAATGGCGAAGGTAACATCCCAAGACTTGGTTGACCCTCTCCACCTGGCCGTTCATCTGCGGGTGGTAGGCGGAAGAGAAGTCGAGCTTCACCTGAAGTTGGTTGCACAGGGCTCGCCAAAACCTGGAGACAAATTGAACTCCCCGGTCCGAAACAATCTGCTGGGGGAGTCCATGCAGATGAAACACATGGAGGAAGAACAGCTCCGCCAGGCGGGGGGCCGATGGCAAGCCTGGCAACGGGACGAAATGCGCCATTTTGGAAAAGCGATCCGTAATCACCCAAATGATGGTGTTGCCAGACGACGGAGGGAGGTCAGTTAAGAAGTCCATCGAAATGTTGGTCCAGGGTTGAGTGGGAATGGGTAGTGGCTGAAGTAGGCCTGCTGGCATGTTACGTGGCGTCTTGTTGCGGGCACAGGAGTCACAAGACGAAACGAAGTCCTTAACATCCTTTTCCAGCTCTGGCCACCAATAGAACCGGGATATCAGGCAGAAGGTTCTTCGGGCGCCGGGATGGCCAGCCACCAATGAGCAATGTCCCCATTTTAAGATACATCTGCGAAGAGCAGGACGCACATAAGTCCTTCCAGTAGGGACCTTCCGGAGGTCCACCGGGGCTGCCGAGATGAGACGTTATGGAGGAATTATGTGTTCACCCACCACGTCAGAGGCACTGGAGAGGGCGTCAGCTCTTACATTCTTCTCAGCTGGCCTGACGTGGATCTGAAAATCGAAACGGGAGAAGAAGAGCGACCACCTAGCCTGGCGTGGGTTAAGTTCCTGAGCCGTCTGCAGATATTGGAGGTTCTTGTGGTCCGAGTAGATACGGATGGGAAAATGGGCGCCCTCCAGCAGATAACGCCACTCCTCCAGAGCCAACTTTATGGCTAGTAGCTCCCGGTCGCCAATTGTGTAATTCCTCTCGGCCGATGAAAACGTCTTGGAGAAGAAGCCGCACGTTACGGTCTTACCCGTGGGCCCTTTTTGCATAAGAACTGCTCCGGCTCCTAAAGATGAGGCATCCACCTCCAGTGTGAAGGGTTTCGAGGAATCCGGATGTGCAAGGATAGAGGCCGTAGTGAAGGTGGACTTGAGAACGCCTCCTCGGCCTCGACCGGCCAGCTGCGTGGATTAGCTTGTTTCTTGGTGAGGGCTACTATCGGGGCCACCAGCGTAGAGAAGTGGGGGATGAACTGGCGATAGTAGTTGCAGAAGCCCAAGAATCGCTGGATAGCCTGCAGCCCAACTGGGCGTGGCCACTGCAACACGGCAGACAGTTTTGCTGGATCCATCCGTAGGCCTTGGTCAGAGATGATGTACCCCAGAAACGGGAGGCTAGTCTGATGGAAGAGACACTTCCCTAGCTTGGCATACAGGTGGTTCTCCCGGAGACGTCTCAGTACTTGACGAACATGGCTGCGGTGGGTCTCGAGGTCAGGAGAGAACACCAGGATGTCATCAAGGTAGACCACATGAAAAAACTTTGAGACTCTCGGTTCACATATTTTGATCAAAAGATGTTTAAGCTGCCCACGATTTCAACGTGATCTCAAAATCGGGCAGTCCTATGCTATCTTTACCTCTCAATCGAGCCAATCAGGCTTCTCACTGGGTCAACCGACCTCCATTATTCAGAGAGAAAAAATAAAAAACACCCAACCTGCCCTTCTTATGACAGCCTGTGAGAGTGGGCGGGGACAGAAACCCAAAATGGAAGCAACCCCTTCCTTACCCATATAGGTTAAAATCAATGTACACCAAGTATAACGTATGTTTCTGCACACAAAAACATTTCTGAAAAAACGTATGCAAACCTGGGTGCCACTGGCAGGGCTGCGGCACACATGTAATTATACATGTACACACACAGACCGCCGCCAGCGGCACACTACTGCAAAAAGGGCAATACACTACGTGGAAATCCCTAAAGAAGCATTTATGCTATCTATCATACATGAAAAAACTTTTAAAAACTCTCGGGTCACATATTTTGATCAAAAGATGTTTAAGCTGCCCACGACTTTCAACGTGATCTCAAAATCGGGCAGTCCTATGCTATCTTTACCTCTCAATCGAGCCAATCAGGCTTCTCACTGGGTCAACCGACCTCCATTATTCAGAGAAGAAAAATAAAAAACACCCAACCTGCAAGCTGCCCTTCTTATGACAGCCTGTGAGAGTGGGCGGGGACAGAAATCCAAAACGGAAGCACCCCTTCCTTCCCATATAGGTTAAAATCAATGTACACCAAGTATAACGTATGTTTCTGCACACAAAAACATTTCTGAAAAAACGTATGCAAACCTGGTGCCACTGGCAGGGCTGCGGCACACATGTAATTATAACATGTACACACACAGACCGCCGCCAGCGGCACACTACTGCAAAAAGGGCAATACACTACGTGGATATCCCTAAAGAAGCATTTATGCTATCTATCATGCTATCTAAGAATTTATGCTGGCAGCGTCTGTGTGTGTACATGTATGGCCGCAGCCCTGCCAGTAGCACCCAGGGTTTGCATACGTTTTTTCAGAAATGTTTTTGTGTGGCAGAAACATACGTTATACTTGGTGTACATTGATTTTAACCTATATGGGAAGGAAGGGGTGCTTCCATTTTGGGTTTCTGTCCCCGCCCACTCTCACAGGCTGTCATAAAGAAGGGCAGCTTGCAGGTTGGGTTGTTTTATTTTTTCTCTCTGAATAATGGAGGTGGGGTTGCCCCAGTGAGAAGCTGATTGGCTCGATTAAAGGGGTAAAGATAGCATAGGACTGCCCGATTTTGAGATCACGTTGAAAGTCTTGGGCAGCTTAAACATCTTTTGATCAAAATATGTGAACCGAGAGTCCAAAGTTTTTTCATGTTTTGATAGATAGCATAAATGCTTCTTTAGGGATTTCCACGTGTGAAATTGCCCTTTTTGCAGTAGTGTGCCGCTGGCGGCGTTTTGTGTGTGTAAAATGTAAAATTTTACATGTGTGCCGCAGCACTGCCAGTTGCTCACAGGTTTGCATACGTTTTTTCAGAAATGTTTTTGTGTGCAGAAACATACGTTATACTTGGTGTACATTGATTTTAACCTATATGGGAAGGAAGGGTGCTTCCATTTTGGGTTTCTGTCCCCGCCCACTCTCACAGGCTGTCATAAGAAGGGCAGCTTTTCAGGTTGGGTGTTTTTTTTTTTTTCTCTCTGAATAATGGAGGTCGGTTGACCCAATGAGAAGCTGATTGGCTCGATTGAGAGGTAAAGATAGCAAGGACGCCCGATTTTGAGATCACGTGAAAGTCGTGGCAGCTTTTAAAAATCTTTTGATCAAAATATGTGAACCGAGAGTCTCATAGTTTTTTCATGTATGACAGATAGCATAAATGCTTCTTTAGGGATTTCCACGTAGTGTATTGCCCTTTTTTCAAGGTAGACCACCACGCAGGTGAGGAGGAGATCCCTGAAGACGTCATTCACTAGCTCCTGAAAGACGGCGGGAGCGTTGCACAGTCCGAAGGGCATCACCATGTAATCAAAGTGCCCATCCCTGTGTTTAAGGCCGTCTTCCATTCGGTCGCTCTTGCGGATATCGGACCAAGTTGATGCCCCTCTCAGGTCCAACTTGGAGAAAATCTTGGCGCCCTGCAAGCGATCAACAGTTCAGTGATCAGCCCGGGAATGGATAACGGTTCTTTACTGTGATCTTGTTCAAGCCCCGGTAATCTATGCAGGGCCGCAAGGTTTCCGTTTCCCTTTTTCTTCACGAAAAAGAACCCGCGCCAGCGGGAGGCGAGGGCTTTTGGATGAACCCCCTTTCCCGGGATTCTAACCCGGATGTACTCGGGCATGGCTTGGGTCTCAGGAACCGACAGTGGGTAACTCGGCCCCCGGGGGGACGGCACCCGCAGTAAGTCGAATGGGGAATCGTATAGGCATGTGGAGGAAGACTCTCAGCTAGTCTCTCAGAGAAAAACATCGGCATACTCCAGATATTCGGGCGGAAGCCCGGGCAACGACTCCTGAAGGTTTCGCGAGAGCAGGAAGCAAAGGGGGAGGTTTCCCCCCAAACAAAAGCCCGACGTTGGGACCCCCAAAGAATCCCTCTCCAAGACCATCCAGGATAGGAGGGGGGAGCCGCAGCCATGGGGTCCAAGGGGATGGGTACGAGGAGCGAGGCAGCAAGTAGAAGGAGACTTCTCTTTATGCATCGCCCCCAAAATGGAGGGACAGTGGCTTGGTGACGAACTGGAGGGGTTCACTAAAACAGCTCCCCGTGACGGATGAGTTAAAAGCGGTTTTTTTTCAGGCGTACCACGGAAGCCATACGTTTTCACTAACGGTGTATGAAGTTCCCGGCGGAGCCCGAGCCCCCAAAAAACGCCGGAATTTGGGGAACGGGATCCCAGTCCGAGAATTTGCACAGGCACAAAGACTGGAGGGGAGGGGGTTTTTTGCACCAAGGAATCCCTCTCCCACAGATCCTAGGTGCGGGATTTCCCGCAGGTTTTGGGACGCTTGGGCAATTCCCCCCAAAAAATGCTCTGGGCTCCCACAGTAAGGCACAATTCTTTTGCCGGCGCGGGGCCCCAATCTTGCTCAGAGAGACGAGCCCAAAACTGATGGGCTCGTCGGGGGGTGTTGGCATGTGGCGCAGGGGGCCTTGGAACACCGGGCCAGAAAGGGAAAAACCGGCGGGGTTGGGCTGATGCCCTCTTGCCGAAGTTCTTCCTCCCGTTCAAGGAAGCTAGTCAATGGGGTTGCTAACCGGATCAAGTCGTGAGGAAGACGGGAGGTCTCTAGCGGCCAAGACGTCCTTTAACTCAGCTTGAGACCCCTTTTCTTAAAGAAGCACACAGGGGGGGCCTCGTTCCATGACATTTTAAGGCCAGAGTAGGAATTGTACGCGTAGTCCCACAGACAGGTCCCCCTGGCGTAAGTTTAGGAGGGCTGTCCAGCGGAGGATGCACGGCTTTCCTCGAAGAGTTGCGGAACTCACTGGGGAACATTGAAATTCGCCGTCCTGGATCGTTTCTGTCCCATAGGGGCGTACCCCACCGGGGCCTTCCGGGGGGAGGTGACCACGCCCCCTTCGCACGTTCAGACAGGAACTGATCGGTCATAACTCCAAGTGCATAGGCATTGGGTGATGAACCCCTTCAGAGCTTTGGTCACCTCGACTTTGATGGGAGCGACAACGAAGCTTGGACCCCTCAGCGCCGTGGGAAACCCTTGAGGGAAAGGGAAAAACGACAGGGCGGCGGAGGTTGCTTTCTGCTGGGCGGGATAACAGCTGCACCAGGAGGAAAGTTGCTCAAATTGGCGTTGCTGGGTTGTTGCGATTGTTGACCACGAGGTGGTGTGTTGGCAACACTTGGCAAGGGGACCTTGGCGGACCATGGCCGGGTCCTACTGAACAGTTGGTGGTGGATCCACTGGACCACCCCAGGGGATGGGGTAAGCCCACCAGGGGGGGAATCTAAGTGGGTCCCGGGATTTCCCCAGAGCCCGCCGCAAATCGGGATGGTCTTGCTGCGGCGGGGGTCCACCAGGTACTACCCGGCGGGGCTTGCCGCGGTGGCGGCCAAGGGCGAGGTACAGGGAAAGGAGACAGGCTCGTAGTCGGTACAGGCGGTGGGGCAGGGCAGGGGGCTCAGGTTCGTAGACGGTAGACACCAGGAGGGCAGGACAGGCGGCTCTGGTTCTGGGCGGTAAAAAGTAGGCAACGGTCGGTACCGGTAAGGCAAACAGGAACCCCTAGACGCTTTCTCCTAAGGAAATACACAAAAGGGTCCGGGGAGGGCCCCAGGAAGGGCCGGACTTAAATGGGGCATGCCCGGAATGACCAATTACCGGCGCATGCCCCTTTAAAAACAAACTTTTCCGGGACGCCCCTAGGGCGGATCCCCGCCCGGGAGACGGGGCCAGACAAGCAGGAGGCGCGGGTAAGTGAACGTGACAGGGGGCCCGGGACCAGCGGGCCCCAAACCATTGGGGAAGGGCTCCCCCTGGAAGCAGGGGCGTCCGGGCAGGGAAAAAAGAATATCTATTTTGTATCTATTATATCTATATATATATATCTTTAATAATATAATAAATTTTAAAATATATATATTATATATATATAACTTGAAGGGAGTGACAGGCGGCGTTATCGAGGAAGATAATTTCCCTAGAATGCTTTTCATAGTGACTAAGGGAGTGCGGGACGAGCGTGTCAACCCAATGGCCTGGACTGGGTAAAGGGAGAGCCGATAGTTTTGTTTTTTAGTGCACTAGCACTGAAAATTTTAATATAAGCGGGTTTAGTTCCGCTTTTGTCCGGTTCAGTTTTTCCTGGAGGGTAATGAGCGGGGTAAAGGTGGCCACTCCCACCACCGGGTGAGGCGGTCTCAGGGCCTAAAAAACCTTTGCTCTGCAGGCCTGTCATGGCTTTTTGGGTGGGAGAGCTAAAAGCCACTTGTAAGTAGCCCCTTACTGTGTTTTTAGGTCTCTGTACAGGGGGAAATTATGTGTCTTGTTATATCCGCTGTTAGGCCAGTTCACACTGCTTAAATTTTTTTTTTCTTTTTTTTTTGGGGGGTTTTTTTTTTTTTTTATTTTTTTTTTTTTGTTTAATAAAATTTTTTTTTTTTTTTTTTTTTTTTTTTTATTTTTAGTTATGCTCACCCCAGCGGTTTTTTTTTTTTTACATTATGCCCGAAATAAGGGGTGTTATTTTCTTGTCTTCAATAAAACCCAGCTAGCCGGGCTTTGGACTTTTTACGCAGTGTCCCTTTTTCCTGTCGTCAAAACCCCGGCTGCTACCTGATCTAATCCCCCCCAATAGGTAAAAATAAATATATATATTGTACAAGTGTCCGGCCGGTAAAGGGAAAAGGGATGCTGCCCAAGACCTTAGTCCCGAAAGAGAACCCGAAAGTCAGAGATTGAAGATCTCGTTAAAAGGGTTTTGTAAAACCCGTTTTAAGGGCTGGTTTGCGGATTGGGATAGCAGGTGGGCCCCCCCTCCACCGGGGAGTCCGGTCTTGGCTGTCTTTAGATCCAGGGGTGCTGCCTCATATAAGGCGGACTGCAACACTCTCTCTCTCAGCCTGGGGAAAAGGTTTCCTGCCAAGAGCCTGTGGGGGCATCTTCCTTGTGGGACGTAGTACGTTGTTTTGTTAGTGACTGGCAATAGGCCGGGACGCGTTAGGGAGGGAATTCCTTTTTTTTAGTTAGAGCCGGACAGGGATAGGGTTTGTTTTGTTTTTTTTTGTTTTTCTGACCACTTGCTTACAAAAAAACTGTCTGCGGGGAGTTTAAAAGAACTTCTGTTGTCGTTTGGAAATTCTGTGCCCGTCAGCTTTCCCCTACCCAGGGGGACGACCACCCGCACCTAATCCCTTTCAAGTATGGGGAGGG
>JAODAL010084052.1:0-11044 GCA_025379985.1 Phyllomedusa bahiana
TTTCTTCATTAATAAAAAACCTATTTATCAGTGCTTTCGCCGTCTGCGGGGGGGGATTTCCCCCCGGATTCCCGTGGGGAACCCGCTGCGGGGGGGATAAAGGGCGCATTTGGGGCCAGAGTTGCGGGTGGGTGAAACCCCATACAGGGGGGGGCAGAGGGAAGTCGTTTGCCTACTCGGGCGGGGGGGGCCCGTTTTTAACCGCGCGTCGGGAAACGGCCCCGGGGGGCCCCCTTGGGGCCGGCCCCCGGAGGGTAGGCCCCGGGTCCCCCAGCGGGCTGGGGCCTGGCCAAAATTTCCCCCCCCCCCCCCCCCCCCCCCCCGTGGGGGAAAGGGGGGAAACAGAAAGCGGTTTTGCAATCTGTATAGGGAAAAAGGAAGGCCCAAAAAAAAGGGGAAAAAAACTTAGGGGAAAAAATAATTTATGTGGGCCCCCGAATACTCCTGGTGGGACCCAGAAAACAACCCCCATGGTGGCCCAAAAATTTTAAATCCCCCGGTGGGCACAAGAAATTCCACGGTGGGCCCAAAAATCAAATTTCCCCTGGTGGGCCCCCCCAATCCCCCCCCACCTCCCCGGTTTCCCCAAAAAACATTCCACGGGGGGACCCAAAAAAAAAAACAAACTTGGGGGGCAAAAAAATTTCCAGGTTTTTTTGGGCCCCCAAAAAATCATGGTGGCCCAAAAAATTCAATATGGTGGCCCCAAAGAACCCACTTTTCCCCCAAAGAAAAAAAACTCCATGGTAGCCCAAAAAAAATCAATCCCTGGTTTTCCCAAATGAACTCATGGTGAGCCCCCAGAAAAAATTTCCCAAAAAAACTATGGTGGCCCCAAAAAATGCTCAGGTGGGCTCAGACTCATTCACTGGTGTGGCCCCAGATTGAACTCCATGGTTAGAGTCGACGAATCATCCCATTCAGGTGGCCTCCAAGTATGAATCCATGGTGGGCCCAAAGAATTAATCAATGGTGG
Source organism: Phyllomedusa bahiana (assembly GCA_025379985.1). Classification (NCBI taxonomy): domain Eukaryota; kingdom Metazoa; phylum Chordata; class Amphibia; order Anura; family Hylidae; genus Phyllomedusa; species Phyllomedusa bahiana. Next base: position 977 of record JAODAL010084052.1, read on the forward strand.
GCCACGATATATGAATTCCAATGGTATGCCCAAGAATCAACTGCAGTGTGAGCTAGAGATTCAACTCCATGGTCGGTCAGAATCATTCTCCATGGTGGGCCAAGAATCATCTACACTGCTGGGCTCCAAGAATCAACTCATGGTGGTCCAAGACTTCATCCTCATGGTGGGCCCAAAACTGGTTTAAATAGATAACACATCTGGGAGTAACGTCATGCTCCGGTTTGGTTCCTACCTCTAGGATCAGACATCCTTCATTAAATGATCCAAACCTCTCTGATGCTGAACGGAGAGGTGGTGGGACTCTCATAGACATGATTGGGAGAGGTGGTTGGGATACTCTACCAAAGCAACGGAATGGAGAGGTGGTGGGACTCTCCTTAGACATGAATGGGAGAGTGGGTGGGGACTCTCTTAGAATGAATGGAAAGGTGGTCGGGATCTCCATAGACATGAATGGGAGAGGTGGTTGGGACTTCCCACGATGAATTGGAGTTGATACCCCCAATCAGCGTGTCGGTATTCGGGAACTCCATTATGTTTTTGATGGTCTTTCACCTCTTTCTTCCGAACGGAGAGGTTCAGGGCTTATTATGAGTAGGTGCAGGTCCCACCTCTCGGGACCAGAATCAGACATTGATAAACTCCACTTGGATTACATCATTGCTCACAGGTTGGGGTACTCTGGAAATACACTTACCTTCTACATTTATACGAACCTTCTGATCTGAGCGGAGAGGTGGTAGGAAAATCTCCAATAGGATGACTGGGAGAAGCGGGTCGGGCCGCTCCATAGACCTGAGTGGAAGAGGTGGTTTGCACGCTCCCATAGACATGAATGGGAGAGGTGGTCGGATTCTCCAATAGCATGAATGGGAGAGGTGGTTGGGACGCTATAGGTGAAATGGGAAAGTTGGTTGGGATTTACATAATCAGAAAATATCACAGACAGCACTCAACAATTCAACGGTATTTATTCCTATAGTTGCACGTTTAGTCAAGCAATGCGTGAAAGTTGCACTATGGGGAATAAAGACTGTTGAATTCGTTGAAGTGCTGGTTGTGGATACTTTTTGGATTTCGTGAGACCCATGGACAGGGTTTGGACTTGCACTCAAAGCTGATGGTAGGTTACGGTGCTGCTGAATTTTTTAGAGCCTAAAGGGATTCTCTCCATAGAAGGAATGGGAAGGTATGGGTGGTGGTGCCTTCATTGAAGAATGGGAGAGGTGGTCGGGCGCTCCATAGAATGAATGGGCAAGGTGTGGAGACCTTCCCATAGACTTGAGGGAGATGTGGTGGGACGCTTCTAGGATGAATGGGTGAGGTGGAAGGAGTTTACATACGACATGGAAATGGGAGAGGTGGTTGGATAATGGGAAAGGTGGTCGGGAGCTTATAGGATGAATGGGAGAGGTGGAACGGTACGTTCTCATAGTCTGACTGGGAGAGGTGGTGTGGACTAATGGGAAAGGGTGTCGGACGCTCCAAAGACATGCAATAGGGAATGGTGGTCTGGACTTCGATAGACATGAATAGGAGAGGAGGTGGGGCGCTCATGACATGAATGGAGAGGTTGCGTTGGGACCCAAAGCCATGAATTGGAGTTCCAATTACAGTTCAATCATCGTTGCTCGGCTAAACTCGGGACTCCATTCAGGTTATGGGGAGTCGATCACCTCTCTGTTCAGAACAGATAGGTTTCAGGGCTGTTTAGGCCATAGGCGCAGGTCCACCTTGTGTCCATAAATATCAGCATTGATGGCCTAACCACATTGTTTAAGTGAGACAACCCGTCAATTGTAGAGTGTTAGGATCGTATAACTTGGAAAACGTCACTGTTCAGCGAACCTTTCATCTGTATAGGTAGTGGATTTTCCCTTTTTCGTAGAAATCGGTCGGGTCACAGTTCGACCTTCTTGATTGAGATGTTCATTTAAGTACGAAGATGAGACAAGGAAGCATTGGGTTAGAACTGAGATTTAGAAACCCACGGAGAAAAATTCAAGAGTGATTTGAAGGTTAAGCGGTGAAATACTCTGTTTCATGCAGCTATTTTGGTGTGCAGGAACAATCGGGGGAAAGCAGCCTTTAGGTCATAATAGTTTGAGACTTCATCTTGTTAACCAATGGCAGGAAAAAAAAAACAAAAGAGAAGGTTCGGCAGATGTATTTTACATTGCATTATTTTCCTTCCTCGAATTGGACTCCTAGACTTGGGTTCGGGGCTATCGGTGGGTTCCAACTTGAATTCTTTTTTTGCTTGATAATGTGACTTAAAGCCTCCAAACTTTGCTTGATTGTCTTGGCTGAACGCTTGGTTCTTGCTTTAATAAGCCGTGGATTGTCGTAAATATCAGGGACGACTGAGATCGAAGGAAGGTTTCTACCAACATTACTCGTTTGGCAAGGCTTGACGAGGAAAAATATTTACTTTTTTGTTATCAAAAAATGAGTCCTTTTTATGTTAATAATCAAATTTTTTTTTTTTAGTCTTTTTCTATCACTTTCAATATTTTTTTAATACTTCTTAAGTTTGCAGTTTCACTTTGGCCATAGGCTCTTGTTTGCACTGCTTTACAAGCAGTCAAGAGAGGCTTGATTCCAGTAGCTTCATGCCACAATAGGAGCTTAAACAGGGGTTTTGCGGATGAAATGTTGAGTGGGATCTCTCCAAACGGGGTATGTTAGATCCACTTTATTAAATATATGTCCTTAACAAAAAAGTGAAGCCTCTGGAGCTGCGATTGCTCAGTCCACTAGGTATGAAAGTTATGGCATTTAGATCAGACCCCGAGGAGTGAAAGAGCTGAAGGCAGCATTGGTGAAACACTTTTATCTGATGACCAGAGAACATGGATAGAGCTTTCAAGGGGCTGGGGAGAAAGTGCAGTGATATGAGCTGTGTCTGCTGTTTTGAGAATCCCTGTTGTAATGTTATATTTGAGTTAAGTTTGAGACGCTTCCTATTCTCTATTCTTGCTCACTCTCACTTCACCTGCAGCCTTCATGATCTGATGATTGTGTATAATTCGATTGTGTGCTAAGGGGTAAGTAAAACTGACGTCCTGGCAAAAACCCCATTAAGTCTTGCAGTCTCTCCTTTGGCCCTAGGCTGGTTTGCATGCTTTGACCAGTCAGAGAGTGGCTTTTACAGTAGCTTTTATGCACATGAGGAGACTTAAGACTGACTAGTCCAATTGATTCTAAGGAGAGTTTTCTCGTCCTGCTCTGTGGACCTGGGAAGAAATCACTGTGCAGAGAGGGACATGGTGTTTGAATGTGAATTCTTTGTGTGGAATGATGGATCTGATGTTATTATTACACTGGTGTTCTCCTTTCAGTTTAGACCTTTGTGCTGATAATGAGCAGGACAATGAGGAATTTTCCTGTAAGGAACAGGAGGAGTGTCAGGGACTATTATTTAGGCCTAGTGGCCCAAAGTGAAAGTCTGCAGGACTTAAAGGGGTTGTCTCACTACATTGATTTGTCTGTTTTCTTGGTTTCACTTTGAATTCAGGGACAGGTTATGCATCTACTAGGCTGCAGTAGAAGCCAGGCTCCGGTAGCTATAGCAACAGTGTGGAGCCTATAGGAGAGATTAAAGGTCTGTCGCTTATAGACAACCAGTGCTGGCAGCCTATCAGGAGAGATTTCAAAAAGTTCTGAAGCTGATAGCAACCGTGCTGGCAGCTATCTGGGAGAGAGAGAACAGGTCTGTTAGCTAATAGCGACAGTGATGGCAGCCTATAGGAGAGATTGAACAGGTCTGTAGCTATAGCGACCAGTGCTGGGCAGTTTAGGAGCGATTGAACAGGGTCTGTTGAGTATACGCGACTGTGTGGCAGCCTATCGGAGAGATCGAACATGGTTGTAGTTATAGGACCTGAGGAGCTGATGCAGCCATTACAAGTGAAGTGGGGATATTAGGAATATGATAGGACCTGTTAATGGACAATATTGCAAAGTGACTTGTTTGTCTCAAGATTGTTTTCTGTATCATAAAAGCCAGCATCCTTGTAGTGCGCAGACCTTTAAGACTTATTAAAAAATATTGAAATGATTGGAAAAATAAAAAAAATAAAAAAAACTTATTAAAAAATGTGTTAGACATAAAAATGTGAGTTATACAATAAGTTATTTTTGATGGCCACATTCCCTTTACTGCTTGACTGTCAACTGTCATAAGTTAATTATGTTACCTCCTTGACTATTGAGGGACCAGTGGTACGACCGAGCCTGGTAGTTGTCAGCAGTGAGGATTAACTAGTCAGAGCTGGTGCTGTGAATTAATAGGCTAGAAGAGGAGGGTATAGGATGTGTTCGAGGAGAAGAGTTAGCATGTAGTGTCTGGCAGTCTGGGGAGTGTGCAGCATGTGAAAGGGTGCTGCTAAACGTGAGATTCTAGTACAGCCCACTAATCTGTGTGAATTGCAGGAAGGCAGCATCCATATTGTGTTACCATGGATGTTTGATGAGGTGTTGTGTGGAAGTATGGACGGAATAAAATCTGTTAAAGTGGTTGTTAAATACATTGATATTCAACTCGTGTATGTTTTCCTTGGTTTCTGTTTGAATCAGAGGCTTGTTTACTGGCTTTACTGCTGCAGTAGAAGCCAGGGTTGTAGGTATAGCAATCCAGTTTGTGGCAGGCCTATCTGGAGAGATCACACAGTTGTAGCTATTAGCAACAGTAGCTGGGCTGCTAATCAGGAGAGACTGAGAACCGTCTGTAGCTATAGCAACCAGTGCTGAGCTTTCAGGCGAGACTCATCAGGTCTGTAGTATAGTGACCAGTGCTGGACAGCCTATCGGAGAGATAGAACAGGTCTGGCTTTCGCTACCAGTGGTGGCAGCTATCAGGAGAAATCAAAGGTCTGTAGTATGCAACCGTGTGGCAAAACTATCGGGAGAGATGGAACAGGTCTGTAGCTCTAGCGACCTGAGGAGCTGATGCAGCCCATACAAGAGGGGATATCTAGGAATAGGTAGGACACTGGTAATGGACATATATTGCAAAGTGACTTGTTTTTGCAAGATCTTTAACATAAAAAGCAGCGATCCCTGTAGTGAGACGACCCCTTTAAACTGCCCTATAGTGGAACCTGTTATATCTTGGGAAGTGTGATGTAAGAAGAATAAATACAAGGGGCCTGACTCACTGCAACGCGCCCGCCCTCTCACTTCCCTCATAATCCCAAAGAAATCTTAATACCCTACACTGCAACCTTATCATAGTGGCGTGTGGATAACAAAAAGCATCACAGTATTAGGATTTTCCATGCTATGCACTCCCATAGCACAAGTAGCTCAGTTGGTGTCCAAACTGGAACCAATTAAATTACTTTGTACATACAGTAATCGCTAAATTAATAGAAAGTTTTAGAAAAATTATCTTTATTCTTTGTATGTCATGTCCTTTGACAATGAAATGCAATACACTTTAACACAAGAAATATATTCATGTCTTAACAGGATTTTCTCACCATTGTATTTCACAAACACTGCTTTTCGCAGCCAGCTTCAGGCTCCAACTTCCTGTTCAAGCTGTGGGCGGTTTTACAGCTCCAGGCTCCCACTTCCTGTTCAGGCTGTGGGCGGTTCTATAGCCACAGGCTCCCACTTCCTCTTCAGGCTGTGGGTGGTTCTACAGCTTCAGGCTCCCATTCTTGTTCATGCTAGGGGCAGTTCTACAGCTTCAGGTCCCCACTTCCTGTTCAGGCTGTGGGTGATTTTACAGTTCAGGTCCCCACTTCCTGTTCAGGCTGTGGTTGGTTCTACAGCTTCAGGCTCCCACTTCCTTTTCAGGCTTTGGGCGGTTCCACAGCTTCAGACTCCCACTTTCTGTTCAGGCTGTGGGTGGTTCCACAGCTTCAGGCTCCCACTTCCTGTTCAGGTTGTGGACAGTTCTACAGTTTCAAACTCCCTTTTCCTGTTCAGGCTTCTACTTCCAGTTCAGGCTGTGGGTGCTTTTACAGTTCAGCGTCTCACTTCATGTCCCCACTTCCTGTTCAGGCTGTGGGTGGTTCTACGGCTTCAGGCTCCTCCTTTCTGTTCAGGGTGTGGACAGTTCTACAGCTTCAGGATCACCCTTCCTGTTCAGGCTGTGGGCGGTTCTCCTGCTTCAGGCTCCACTTCTTGTTCAGGCTGTGGGTGGTTCTACAGCTTCAGACTCCCACTTCCTGTTCAGGCTGTTGTTTGTCTACAGCTTCAGACTCCCACTTCCTGTTCAGGCTGTTGTTTGTCTACAGCTTCAGACTCCCACTTCCTGTTCAGGCTGTTGTTGGTCTACAGCTTCAGACTCCCACTTCCTGTTCAGGCTGTGGGCAGTTCTACATACTAAGGCTCCCACTTCCTGTTTAGGCTGTGGGCGGTTCTACAGCTTCAGGCTCCCACTTGCTGTTCAGGCTGTGGGTGGTTCTACAGCTTCAGCTCCCACTTCTCGTTAATTTTTTCTTTCCATAGGAAGGTATTTTGTTAGGAAAATCTTTCTTGGGATTTTTTATATTTATGTTTTTTTCTGAACAAAATGTTTAGCACTTTATTTTAGTCCCACAGGGGGATTTGAACAAGCAATCATTTAATAGCTCACATAATACACCAATGCAAGAAAATAGTCCAAAATGATCGGAACCAGTAGGGATAGGGTAAAATAGAGGAATTTATTTGAAAAACTTTTCCAAAACAGGTTGCGTATCATTGCATGTCACCGCCTTGGCTCGCTCCGGGTTCCAATAGTAGCGAGGTGCGAGTGTTTGGTGCGTCCGCTTGAGCCCATATACACAAAATGCTTCTCAGGTGAGTACTTTACAGGTGTTTCTTATGATGTTTTATAATTGCCTCTAATTGTTTTATCACAGTATATAAAAGGAGAGCTTGACTTTAGCTATGACTCATTTTTTGTGCACCGTTTTGGCAAAGTTTTTCAAAAAAATTTCCTTTATTTTACCCTCTCCCTACTGGTTCCGATCATTTTGGACTATTTTCTTGCATTGCTGTATAAGCTTCTTGGGGCATTAACTTGTGCACAGACGGTAATAGAGGTCTTCACGTTGCTACGAATAAAGTGAGCTGGCTACTCTGTCTCTTTGTCATATAATACAGTGCATTACTAGTGTACAGTATTAAAGGGGATGGATCGCTTCATCAGTTCGGCTGTTCTCTTGAAGCTTGATCCTCTCATTTCCTGAAATTCAGGGGCGTGTCTTCCCCTCCCAGCTGGGTGTTTCTTAACTGAAAATGGATGACATCATCCCCTCTCACTGTTCATGCTGGCTCCAGTGTGTCTCTCCCCCCCCCCCCCCCTCCACATGTTACTGTCCTCTCCCTATGCAGTCTTATTTTTTTGTAAGAGCTGTTTACATACCAGCATGCAGTCTAAACAGTCTTCCATGAACTCAGCACTGATTCACAGCTGGACGGTTGCTACAGTTGAATCCAGCACAGATCCTCTCCCTTCATGTTTACATAAGGTACCAACAGGCAGGAGCATTAAGGAGCATTAAGGCACTGTGGCACACTACTGCTGTTTTTGGATGATAGATACAGCTGCCGTGTCAATGAGGAGTCAGCTAACTGTATAGAGTGAAATGGTTCACAGCCCCTAATTCTGAGTGAGAGGCAGGAATGAATAGGACAGAGGGAGGGGGCGGAGTAGTGTGTGTGTGTGGGGGGGGGGGGCTGAACAGAATGTAAATAAGCTGTCAGCTAGTGAACTACAAGGAGGAGGGATCCGACCAGGACGGAGAAAAGTTTGTTTACAGAAACAAAGATTTAAAGGGGGACAGTGAGAACAAGACAGCTTTGCTAATGACATCCAATTGCCAAGTTGTTTGTTTTTCACTCTCCCCTTATTCTGAAAACCCCTTCAATGAAATGATTTTTAACCCCTTTAATGCTTTTATATTATACATGTTGGTGTAACACTGTCAGGCTTCCTACTGGACCCGACCTCTGGCAGGGGATAAAAAGCACACACAGAATAACTACAGACCTGATTGATCTCTCCTCATAGGCTGCCAGCACTGGTCGCTATAGCTACAGACCTGATTGATCTCTCCTGAGAGGCTACAAGCACTGGTCACTATAGCTACAGACCTGTTCTATCTCTCCTGATAGGCTGCCAGCACGGGTCACTATAGCTACAGACCTGTTCAATCTCTCATGATAGGCTGCCCGCGCTGGTCACTTTTAGCTACAGACCTGTTTTTATCTCTCCTATTAGGCTGCCAGCACAGGTCGCTATAGCTACAGACCTGTTCTATCTCTCCTGATTAGGGTGCCAGCACTGGTCACTATAGCTAACAGACCTGATTGATCTCTCTGATAGGCTTTCCAGCACTGGTGCTATAGCTACAGACCTGTTCTATCTCCCTGAAAGGCTGCCAGCACTGGTCGCTATAGCTACAGACCTGTGTGATCTCTCCTGATAGGCTCCCAGCACTGGTAGCTATAGCTACAGACCTGTTCTATCTCTCCTGAAAGGCTGCCAGCACTGGTCGCTATAGCTAAAGACCTGTTTTGATCTCTCCTGATAGGCTGCCAGCACTGGTCCCTATAGCTACAGACCTGTTCTATCTCCTGATAGGCTGCCAGCACAGGTCACTATAGCTACAGACCTGATTGATCTCTCCTGATAGGCTGCCAGCACTGGTTGCTATAGCTACAGACCTGTTTTATCTCTCCTGATAGGCTGCCAGCACTGGTTGATATAGCTACAGACCTGTTCAATCTCTCATGATAAGCTGCCAGCAAATGGTCGCTATGCTACAGACCTGTTCAATCTCTCATGATAAGCTGCCAGCACTGGTCGCTATAGCTACAGACCTGATTGATCTCTCCTGATAGGCTACAAGCACTGGTCGCTATAGCTACAGACGTGTTGACCTCAATGCAGGCCACTAGTATCCAGTAAAGCCAGTAAACTCTGAAGTAAAAACTGAAACTGAGAAAACAGGACTGAGGTAAGATGAAACGATGTATTGAGACAAGCCCTTTAAGGACCAAGGTTGTGTCTCCGCCGGGGCAGTAATTAGCTGGCCTGGCTGACCTGTGCTGCGTGAAGCAGGGGCTCCGGGGTTTGATGACAGCCAGGACCCTGCTCTAATGGTGAAGAGTGGACAGAACTCAGAACCCTTTAGATGCCGCGGTGAGTAGTGACCATTGCATCTAAGTGGTTTTAATGGGGGTGGTTTCCTCTATCACCCCATTGGTTCCCCCTGCAATGTGTTTCCCCGGAAGTATGGTTTTACATGGTACTGATGACCCATGAGGCTCCCCCGGTAAAAATCCGTCGGAAGGGGATAAATTTTTTCCAGTAGGGAAAGGGGGTTAAACATCTAGTCAGGAAGGGGGTAAATGGTCTGGTCAGGAAGGGGGTAAATGGTCTGGTCAGGAAAATTTAAAAAAATCTGCAGGAAGTAGGGTAAATGGTCTGGGCAGGGGGGAAGGGGGTAAATGGGGCTGGTCAGGAAGGGGTAAATTGTTGGTAGGAAGGGGGGTAAATGGTCTAGTAGGAGGGGGTAAATGGTCTAGTCGGAAGGGGTAAATGGCTGGTCAGGAAAGGGGGTAAAATTGTCGGTCAGGAAGAGAGAAATTGTCTAGTCGGGGGGTAGGGTAAATGGTCTGGTCAGGGGAAGGGGGTAAATGGTTTGGGCAGGAAGGGAGTAAATTGTTGGTAGGGAAGGGAAAAGGTAAAAGGTCTAGTCAGGGAAAGGGGGTAAATTGTTGGTCAGGGAAGGGGGTAAATGGGTTGGTCAGGAAGGGGTTAATTGTCTGGTCAGGGGGGAGTAAATTGTTGGTCGGGGGGGGATAAATGGTATCAGGATGGGGGTAAATGGTCTGGTCGTAAACGAGGTAATTTTTGGTCAGGGGAAATGGGTAAATGGTCTGGTCAGGAAGGGGGTAAATGGTCTGGTCAGGAAGGTGGTAAATGGTCTTGTCAGGAAGGGGGTAATGGTTGGTCAGGGGGAGGTAATGGCCGGTCGGAAGGGGGTAAATTTTTGGTAGGAAAGGGGGTAAAAGGTCTGGTCAAGGGGGCTTTGGGTCCGGGAGGAAGGCGATAAACTC